>CAJNOI010000162.1:71640-88430 GCA_905250115.1 Adineta steineri
CATCAAGACGGAATTCAGTGGAATTGGACGGAATTCCTGGGAATTCCTACCAATTCCCACCAATTCCGGAATTGCGTGAACTACTTCTAATTACGGAATTACATGGAATTCCTACCGATTCCGGAATTATACGGAATTCCTACCGATTCCGGAATTGGACGGAATTCCTACCAATTCCGAAATTGGACGGAACTCGATCAATTTTCGAGTGGGTATCGGATATTATGTGTCGATCGAGTTCCCGAAATTGAACGGAATCGATTCCGGAGCGGAACTGGTTCCTGAAATGTTCAACATTGCGGAATAGGATGACTGCTCATGGATACGTAATTTTTTTGTCTTGTTCTTCTGATGTTATATATAATCAAATGGGAAAAATCTTTCATTATGAAAACATGCAATACATGAGTCATGATACTTTTTTCGTTATTACTCTTTTATTTATATTTATAGAATGGAAGAATGAATTACATTATGTTGAATGTTGAACACTAAAACTAAAACGAAAAGATTTGACAACAACTCAGATTTTATTTTCATACTACATATTCGAATGATTGATAGAACAAATTATTCTTTATTAACGTATGATAGAATAGAGTACATTCAATCATTCAAGATAAATACTAATGAAATATTTCAAAAATAATTTTCAAAGGAAGTATAGTACGAAACGATTTTTTTTTCGGTCAAAAAAGATAGTTCAAAAGGTCCATCAATAAAATTATCTGAAATCAAGCAAAACAACGCTTCATCTTCACATACTCACGACCACATTTAGTATCCATCTTGAGGGTGTGGGTTGATGGTACAGGTGAGTGTGATTATCTTTTCCTCAGCCACATCCACACTCACACTCCCAAGAGGAATTAATCGTTTGCACTTAATTCTTTTTCGGATTGAGTACGATTATTAATTAAATTGATTGAAATTTTTTATGGTGCTATTCAAATTTAATTCGCTCTTTTGATATAGATAACAGTAAAAGCTTTTCTTTAGTCACACTCTACTTAAGAATGTGTCTATGTGAGGGCAGCTAGGATGTGAGATGAATATTATATTCACCAACATTCGCATCCACACTCTCAACTATAGACAGTAACAGGTAAAACGAAGAAATGTCGAAATTAAACTATACATTTATGAAAGGATATGTGATTAAAATATAAATATTTTTATCGAAAGAAAAAAAGTAAATATGTTATCATCAATAGATGGTGCACTTTACCATAAACTGATCGTTATTATTATATCATTGGACCTCTTTATTGTTTTGTTACATTCTTTTTTTGTTGTTTTATTTTTCACAAAATGACGACGATCAAAACCGGTAAATAATTTTATTTTAATTTATAATTTTCAGAAATCAACAGTATTTACATTTTATTTAACAGTTATTTCCAGATTACAAAGAATGAAACATATAGGAATTGTTGATATTACAACAGTTGGTGCATGTTTATGTGCAAATGAAATTGTTGCACAAGCAGCAAAACTTACTTCATCAAAAAAACATCCAGAATTTACAATGCATGCATTTTCTTATGATGAATATTATGAATATATACATAGAAAAGATTGGATTAGTTTGAGTAACAAAATATGTGAATCAATTAAATTACTGGAAAAAGTTGGTGCTGATTTCGTCATTATTCCATCAAATACTCCTCATTATTCTATAGAAATGATTGAAAAGAACTCACCATTGAAAGTAATTAATTTGATTGAAATTGTTGCTGATGAATGTCATAGAAAAGGTTATTCAAAAGTTTTAGTTCTTGGAACAAAACTTACTATGCAAGGAGGATTATATAATGAAGTATTAAAATCAAGAAATATAACATCGATTACTCCTACAGATGATATTTGTGATAAAATTGAAAATTTAATACGAAATGAAATTATTCCATCACAAATAAATTCAACAACGGTAGAAAATATTCAAAATGATATTAAAAAATATGATTGTGATGCAATTATTCTTGGATGTACAGAATTACCTGTTGTATATAATGAAAACAATCTTGAAAAACCTGTTGTTGATACAACTCGTTTACTTGCTCATTATGCTTTACAATTCGCTAATGAAGATTGAGAGTGTAGCTAAAATGCAATAAAAAGGATATTTTCCATCTTCAAACATGATTGTTTTATACATCTAATAACAATAAAGTTTACTTTTAAGTTAAAATATTTTTACAGAATACATACTATTAAATCTTGAGGGTGTGGATGTGGATTCATTCGTTCGTTTTCCACACACACGCACACCATTACTTATTCTTGTTAATAAATAAGATTTATCAAATACAATGATTACTACTGAAATAACGGATAAATTAAAACTTCATTCATTATCGAATCGTAACAAGATGTTTCAATAAACGAAGATCTGAACGTGACTTATTGAATATATATCATTATTTAGATTGTAATCTATAAATTTGAGGGTGTGGGTTTAAGAGGAATCATATACTACAGCCACGCTCGTGCAATTTTGACTTAAATTTAGATAATCACTATTAAAAAGCACTATAAATAAGGCAAAATCAGAAGAAATGGATGAAGTATCATTTCCAACTAATTTTTAGAGTTTTGAATTACGTTGATGATAAAGTATTAAAAGAAAAAAATTATCATATCATCAAATGACGCTGTACTTCAATAAAATAAACATGACTAAAGATAAGCAACAAGATAAATATTTGTATCATTATAGAATGACATCGGACTCATTTTTACCCAAGAAATGTAAGTATTTATAGATAAAATAATATGATTCTACTCATAAATGAAATATTTAGATGCGATCAATATTAATTCTTTTACTTATTGTATTTGTTTTGAGCAGCACATGTGCTCGTAACATGACACTTAATCAGCATTGGAAAATATGGAAAAATCAATTTAATAAAAGTTATCCTAATGTTGAAGAGCGTCTTCGGTATGAGAATTTCTTTGCCATTGTAATATCACAATTTAATCGGTCATTCTAGTCGTGTTATTTGGGAAAATAATTTGAAAACTGTGGAAGAATATAATCGTCAAGCTGATGTTGGTATCTATACATATTGGCTTGGAATGAATCAATTTGAGGATTTAGTAAAATTTTGTTTTGTCATATAATCATTATCATTAGATTTGTAATTCTATAGACTAACGAAGAATTTGTAAAATTATTAAATGGTTTTCATAGTAAAGATGTTCAAAAAAAGTCTAACTGTTTCTTATTCTCTAATAGATTGGCGGGATAAAGGTGTTGTAGTTCCAGTTAAAGATCAAGGTCAATGTGGATCACCTTGGGCATTCGCAGCAGTTGGTTCAATTGAAAGTGCATATGCGATTAAAACTGAAAAACTTGTTTCACTTTCTGAACAACAATTAATTGATTGTTCTACTTTACTGGGAAATAGGGGTTGTTATGGTGGATCAATGACTGTAGCTTTCCAATATATCCAAGAAGTTGGTGGTATTGAAGCGAGTGATACTTATCCATATAAAGCAATTGAAAACACATGTACATTTAATACATCAAAAGTTGTCGTTAGACTGTGTGGATCTGTTAATATTTCATTTGGAAGTGAAGCAGCACTTCAACAAGCAGTTGCTTTACTTAAACCCGTAGCAGCTTCTGTTGATGCTAGTCAGAACTCATTTCAGTTCTACAAAAGTGGCGGTAAGTGCTTTTTGATTTGTTCATATTATTTTCTACACTGTGTTATTTCTAGTTTATAATGAGCCAGATTGTTCACAAACTAAACTTGACTATAGTATGCTTATTATTGGTTATGGAAATGAATCGGGTAAAGATTACTGGCTTTTGAAAAACAGGTAATTATCATAGATTTTAAACAATGCATATTTTTATGTATAATTATTTTAGTTGGGATGTAGGTTGTGGTGCACAAGGTTATATTAAAATGACACGTAATAGAAATAATCAATGCGGCATTGCCACGTTGGCTAGTTATCCAATTCTTTGCTAAAATGATTCTTTTCAGTAACTTTTAATTTTACTTCAATCAAATTCAAGATAAGAAAAAATCGAAGAGTTCTTTTATTTCATAATTTCAAATCAGAATAATGTATGATTTTCTTTCTAATAATAATTCTAATAATAATCAAATATTTGAAAAAAATATCGAAGACGACAGATAATTTAGGATGTAAATATAAGATAGCTAAAATATTACACCTACATTCGCCTATTGTAGAAATTTTCAGTCGAAGTGATCAGTTTTTAACTTAATTGAACATATCAAATGAGGAATTTGTACCATAATAATGAAATTTACATGGTATCAATGGAGGCTATTAATGAGAGCGTTATTACTCTGTAAAGTGGATATTTCATATTTATCGTTGTGCTGAACTAAAATTTTCCGTGTGTTGTTATCGTGTATTATAAGATTTTCTTTTCAATTGCGTAATTATTTGTTTGATTAGAAAAATTTCAAAACATTTTGCACAAGTACAAAAAACAACTAATGTAACTCAAAAAAGTATCTTTTTTGAATGATAATTTATGATAATATGTAAAGTGAATAAATACAAAAGATAAAGTGTGATTGTACTACATTCCTTATCTATACACATATCTCAAAAATGAAGAAAAAAACACATAAAACATGTCCTTTTTTTACACGCTGAGATACCTCCATCAAATAAAAGTTCGTCAACAGCAGAGATTCACGACTTTTTATTAAAATATAGTAGATTTTTTTTCTTTGTATTATCAATTTCTCAATTCATCTTTACTTTGAAGCAAATCATTAAGATTTTTTTCTTTTTCAATATATAATGTAAATACTGAAGTGTTTCCTTTGCATAATATAAACATACATGTCTTTTTTTTCTGACGAACACTTCATGTAAAACGGATATTAGTTTTTTTAAAATAATTAAATATCAAATTAAAAAGAAAAGATAAACATTCAACGAAGGTAAATAGTCAGAATTGTTATTTCAGTAGTTGTGAGAAAAGTTCAGTAGTAAATGATGTTTTGGATGATCATTATTTTATCACTATTTTCTATCACTAAATCGATTAAAATTGGTATAATAGAAAATAATATAGCGACTGGTACAATCAATCAATCATTCGTCAGTTTAGATCTTGATCAATGTATATGTGAAATGATAAAATCAAATGAGTTAATATCTGCTATAAATTATTTTCAAACAAATCAAACTTGTCAGTTGTTTACTTATAATATGACTTCAATTGTAATTACATTTAGTATGAATTCTACTTTTATGTTTATTAATCAAACAGCAATATTAATAACACGTATTCAATCAGATGGTAAGTTCGTTTATATATCTAAATTTTCGCTTTTTTTTATTGTTCGATAAATATTCTTCGCTTTTCTAGTATCGACAAGAACAACAACAACTACTACTACAAGGGGTGAGTGTAACGGCAGAGAAGAAATATTCTCACCTACCTACCTTCAAGATGTGAAAAAGAGAATTTTTCTTTTATAACAGCTCAATACAACGCAACATTTTTTGCACAAAAAACGTATCCAACTGGAAGTGGTTCGAGTCCTGCGCCTGTATTTGTAGTTGATGTTAATCTTGACAATAAACCTGATATTATTGTCGGAAACAATGGAAACGGCAAAATTGGTGTTTTCTTGAATTTCGGTAATGGGACATTTAATTCTCAAACAAGTTATCTAAGTGGAACTGGAAGTAACACAAATCCAAACTCGTTGTCAGTAACTGATGTTAATAGTGATAATAAACCTGACATTATCATCGCAAACCAAGGAGCGGATAATGTCGGTGTTCTTTTTAACAACGGTAGTGGTTCGTTTCTTCCTTCTACAATTTATTCAACTGGAAGTAGCTCATCACCGGCATGTCTGTCAGTTGGTGATATCAATAATGATGGCAAATCTGATATTATTGTTGCAAACTATGATACAAACAATGTTGGCATCCTTATTAATGTCGGAAATGGTACATTTCGTCCTCAAACAAGTTATTCAACTGGAACGAACTCTAACCCACAAAGTGTGTTCGTCGCTGATGTTAATCAAGATAACAAACCGGATATTATTGTTGGAAACCATGGTACTGATAGTGTTGGCGTTTTTCTCAACTATGGTAATGGTACGTTTCACCCTCAAACAACTTATTCAACTGGAAGTGGCTCAAATCCATATTCTGTATTTGTAACTGATGTTAATAATGATAATAAACCAGATATTATTGTTGCAAATAGTGGTACTAACAATGTTAGTGTTCTTCTTAACTATGGCAACGGTACGTTTCGCCCTCAAACAACTTATTCAACTGGAAGTAGTTCGAGCCCATATTCTGTATTTGTAACTGATATCAATAAAGACAATGAACCCGATATTATTGTTGCAAACTATGGTACAAATAAAATTGGCATCCTTATTAACGCTGGAAATGGTACATTTCTTCCTCAAAATACTTACTCCACGGGCTCACATCCTTTTTCGTTATCAGTCGCTGATCTTAATAGTGATAGTAAACCCGATATTATTGTTGTAAACCTTAATGATAACAATGTTGGCGTGTTCTTAGCGCGTTGACACTAATCCATTATGTTATTTTATTTTTTCTCAGTTGTTTGGGTATGAGTAAGGAAGCGATACGCAGCTTGAAATTTTATGAAATTTTGATTGTAATGGAAAACTAAAAAAATCTTATTCAATAAATATATATAAATTGATAAAAATAAGTTTGATTAAAAGAAAAACATTAAAACAAGAAAGACAACGAATACTATTACTGAATAGCATTATTTTTAGGAACATATAGCGAAGCTGAAATATTCTCAATTGTTGCATGACATTTCATATCTAAATAATGACTTATTAGTGATGCATAAAATGTTCCATTATCATTCTGTATTTTTAAGTTTCTCTATCATCATATCAAACTCAATATTAGTTATATTACCAGGTAAATCAGTAATAAACAATACAATAGTCATTTGTTCATATGGACTATTTGTAGATTTTATTGATAAAGATATTCCATAAGCATACCATCTTCATCGTTTTTTTCGATGACATTAGAAATTGTGAAATTCGATGAACAATATCCAGTGCAATTTGATCAAATTGATTTTTATTTAAATTATTTGGATTTTGAAATGATGTTTGAATAACATCAATAATTACTTTAAATTCTTGATAAATATGTCCAAAATCATTTCCTTTAGGATCATTTTAACATTCTTAAAAAGTACCAATTGCATTTTGTAACCGAATATAAGCTGATGGTGGATGTGAGAGTGTGTATTGGTGTTGGTATGAATGTCGGTGTGAGTGTATCTTCTTTACTCACACCCACACCCACACCCTTAAATACAACTTTACTTATTTAGTTCAGATATTTTATCCAATTTGACAGTCATATACTCCATATCTTGACGATTGACACGATTTTATCTATTCCTACGAGAAGAGAAAATAATAAAATAATTTTTAATATTTAGTTGATAATAATTCAACAACGACAGATACTTCTATTGATCAAACAGTCAATGATAATAATGAAAGACATATGTCACCGATAAAACATAAAAAAAGATACCCCAATAGAGAAAATTATAATCAATGGCGTGAGAATCTGTCAAAATTATTCGAACAGATTGACATGTATGTATGACAGTATGGATTTATTCTATTGATACAAACAATTTTCATAGTTAGCAATACATAGAAAGTAATAAAAAAAAATGTAATCATGCATTCGTAGACATAAAATGTTTTTATCAATTTCAAAATAAATCTCAATTAAGGTTACGAAGTATCTCTAGTGATTCAAATAGAAGATTATGAGAAGGATTTGATACTTGCAATGTATTCTTATATATTCATTTACATACATAAAAGAAATATAACTATATAAGATACCTATTATATGATCCAGAAATAATAGAAAGAGTAAATATGTATTTAACTATATAGCGAGTTGAACATGTTTATTAATAAAAGGAATATGTCACTTTTCTTCAAATCCACACAATTCTGAACTACTGACAAAGCTTTTTTTTGATAAATATTCGCATATTAATAATGCTATTGTTCTACGCACTCGGCTGGTTGATCATAAATACTGTAATGTGTGAGCGATTGAATATGTATAATGTAGATCATGAGGTTGATAATCATTGTTTGGATTATTATGTTGACTTTGGGAGTAAATTGGAACAACAGGTTATCCCCTTTTGTTTTCGATCTTCAACGAAGAGTGCACGTATATCCCCTGTAAACTTTGATAATGTAGATAATCGTCATTTTACTTTTAAAATGTTATACGAACAGAATATAACCAGCCAAAATTTACTTGAATGGTCGACTACTATTGATCTTGCAGAACGTTATCAAATTTATAGAGAACATAAGAAGGATTTTATATCTGTCGAAGATGATCATTATTCATTTTACAACTGTTCATGGCTTTGGTTTGGATCTTTTTGTCAATATTCTTTCGAGTTCTTTGATGATGAATCTTTCGGTCGATTTGTTGAATATACTTTCAGGGCGAAAACAGTTATGCTTAACAACCCAATGATTACATGCTACTCGCACTTGAAATGTGAAACATTATTAACTTGTCTTGATTGGCGTGACATTTGCGACGGAGAAATGGATTGTTTAGATGGAACCGATGAGTCTGATTGCTGGGCACTCGAAATGAACGAGTGTACTACTGAGGAATTTCGTTGTCATAATGGACAATGCATACCGGCAGTATTTCTCTCAGATGAACCAATGTATTCAGACTGTCTGGATCGAAGTGATGAACCAATAAACTCCGACTTCTCATTTACATGTTTTGAAAATCCTTCTTTTCCGTGCGAAGATCGTTCATGCCGTCCGGGTAAATATGAATTTTCATGCGGGGATGGACAATGTATTAGAGAAATGGATGGAATTTGTTCGAATGGAAAGGCTAATTTTTTTTCTAACGACTCATGTATGAATGCAATGAATTGTCTATTGAAAATGCTTGATGATGAAGATGATGAAGATGATGATGATGATGATGATGGAGAAGAAGAATGGTGTAACCAGCTTTGTTCAGATGTAAGTTGTTTGTTGGACCACTGTCCAGGTTTATTCGAGTTTCCTGCTGAACCTATTTTGTACGGTCATGTGCGTATGATGTTTGAAACTGAAAACGTTATTAATGAAGCCTGGCTACCATCGTATATATGCTACAACGAGGAATTGTGCAAAGAGTTTTTACCGGCTACTATTCATTTCAATGGTTCTGCTTGTCGTCATATTAATCAATTGGATTTATCTGCAATGAGTAACGGTGAAAATTTGGAATTATTAATACAGCATCTCAAACGCATTTTTCGTGTTTGTGGAGTTATTCCAACCGGAACATATGATTGTAATCATTCAAATGCGTATCAATGCAGGAATTCAACAAAATGCATATCGAAATATCGTCTTGTCGACGGTATTATCGATTGTCCATTTGAAGATGATGAAAACTACAATAAAAGTTGTGAATTGAGCGATTATCGTTTTCGGTTTCGATGTTTCGATGATGAGAAGCGATGCTTTGCACATTCGATCGTTACGAATGGTTACGAAGATTGTCACGGAGGAGAAGATGAGGAAATAGATACCCCGGTGAACAAACAGCGTCATATTTATTTTCCGACAATTTGTGATGGATACGAACAATTAATTCCTGTCATAATCGATGGACGAAATGAAACAGATGAAACAGAATGTGAATATTGGCCTTGTGATAGTATTTATCATCGATGTGATGGTGTTTGGCATTGTTATAATGGAGCGGATGAACTTGATTGCCAAGGCTCCGTTTGTCTATCTTTTGAGCATATGTGTGTTTTACCAAATGCTCCTAACAAAGTAGAATGTTTACCAATCAATCGAACTGGTGATGGTGTTATCGATTGTCTTGGAGCATCGGATGAACGTCAATATTGTCGAATGATCAGTTCAAAGAATAAGAATCAACGTTTTTTTTGTTGGAATGATACTAGATGCATTAGTAGTGATGATCTTTGTGACGGATACAACGATTGTAAATTTGATGATGATGAACAATTTTGTATGAATAAAATACTACTGTTTGGAACAAAATTTTGTAATGAACCTAGTACGGATGTTGGTAACGTATTATGTCATCTTAGTGATTCTTTAGACAAAAAAGTTTATTTGACACTACTAAACATGGAGAGTTATCCGCTAAGTTTAACCATCAATAATAATATCGAAGGATTTTCTCTTGATATTCCAAATCCATCGATTAAAAACATGCTAGACACTGATATCGAAGATGAATGGACATCGCGTTGTAACCGTGGATTGAATATTCGTGTTCGAATGAACGATAATGAAAATGTTTTACAACAATGTCTTTGTCCGCCAAGTTATTATGGTGATACATGTCAATACCAAAATGAACGTATTAGTATTACTTTTCAGTTTCGTGTAGGATCAGACTGGCGTACTATTTTTAGCATCCTGATTCTATTGATAGATCATGAAGGAAAAGTTCATTCGCATGATCGAGTAGAGTATTGCCCTTATCGAGATTGTGAAACAAAATTTCATGTTAATCTACTTTATTCTACTCGACCAAAAAATAATGCAAAAAACTATTCTGTACGTATTGATGTATTTGATAAACTAACATTAAACTATCGAGCAAGTTGGGTTTTCCCAATTTTATTTCCATTTCTACCCGTATATCCTTTAGCAGTTCAACTTAATATTCCGATTTCATCTGTTCAACCAACAGAACATTGCCCATTACCATGCATTCATGGTCAATGTATCAAGTATACGAATACAGAAAAAATGTTCTTCTGTCGATGCGATCATGGTTGGTCAGGCAGTGATTGCTCGATTACGCATCGATGCAATTGCTCATCTGATTCACTTTGTGTCGATCAATCAATATGTCTATGTCCTATCGGTAAATTCGGTTCTCTATGTTATCTCAAGCAGATTTCATGTGAAAAAAATACATGCTTGAATAATGGTTTGTGCATACCGAATGACCCACGTCAAGAAATAGCGGAGAATCTTAGATATAGTCACAGCTGTATTTGTTCTGAAAATTATTATGGACCACAATGTGAATATCGTGCAACTAGAATTTATATATCTTTTGCAGATAATTTTGTTATTCCTGATTCACTGTTCGTTCATTTCATTGAAAGCTATAAGTATTTTTCACATGTTCGATCAACAATAATGAAAAAAATTTCACTACATCAAACTGGATTTACAATCTACGTATCGAATACATTCAATGCTGCCTTTGCACAATTTGATGAAAAATATTATTTAATTGTTCTTCAAGAGTCGCATATTTTTGAAGCAGATATTTCGACACAAATTATTCCTTCACATCAATGTTTATCTATTCAAGAAATATTCAATAAGACAATTGTTAATCGACATTTATTACGACGTATAAAATATTATCATATTCCATGTCAAGAAAGAAATGAATTGATTTGTTTCTATGATGAAGTTCATCTATGTTTATGCGATCGTTCTCGACACGCTAATTGTTTTGAATTTGATTTCAATATCACACATGATTGTCAAGGTTCAAATCCATGTAAAAATGGAGGTCAGTGTTTCCAAGATCGTCTAAAATGTCCAGCATCGATTATTTGTGTTTGTGATACGTGTTTCTATGGATCACGATGTCAGTTTTCAACAAAAAGTTTTCGGCCATCATTAGATGCAATTCTTGGTTATCAGATACGGCCAAATCTTCCTTTAAATCAACAATCAACTGCTGTGAAAGTATCTGTGGCTATTACTATAATTATATTCGTATTGGGTTTCGTCAATGGACTTTTATTACTTATAACATTTGGCAAAAAACGAACACGTAATATCGGTTGTGATCTTTATTTATTTATATCTTCAATAGTTTCTATGGTTATTATGAATGCTTTTCTATTGAAAACTTGTTTTCTTATTGCAACACAAATGAATCTTATTACAAATCGTTCATTTATTCTTCTTCAATGCCGATCGATAGATTTTATTATTCGTATTTTTCTAGACACAAGTGATTGGTTAAATGCTTGCATTGCCTGTGAACGAATAATGATCGTATCAAAAGGAGTTGCTTTTGATAAAAGAAAAAGTACAAAAATAGCTAAATGGATAATTATTCTTGTTCTTCTTATTGTTATATGTACAAATATTCAAGAGCCATTATATCGACAACTTATAGATGATGAAGAAGAACAACGAATTTGGTGTATAATCAAACTTTCACCATCTAATCAAATATTTGATTCAATTATTAATCTTCTTCATTTTCTCATTCCTTTTTTCATTAATATAATTTCCGCCCTGGCTATTATTATTATTACTGCTCGAAGACGATCAAATATTCACAAAAAACAAACTTATCAACAACACTTTAACGAACAATTACAAAACCACAAGCATCTGCTCATTTCACCATCTATTCTCGTACTTTTAGCATCACCTCGTCTTATTATTTCATTTTTATCTGAATGTATGAAAAGTGTTCGAGATCCTTGGTTATTTTTGAGTGGATATTTTATTTCATTCACCTCTTCGATAATGACATTTCCTGTATTCGTCTTACCGTCACAAAACTACAAAGAACAATTTATTCAATCAGTGAAATCACTGTACTGTCGCTGATCAAAAACTAATTTTTCATTTTTTAAACGAAATGATTGGGAACCGAAACAATGTGCCCAGAGAACGTTGAGCACGGGATTAATAAGCACGAGAAAGTTAAGCACAAATAAAATAAAATAAAATAAAATAAGTCTGATCACTTATAGAAGATCAATCAAGGGTATGGGTATGAATATAGGTATGGGTGTGTATGTGTGTGTGGATATGGGTGTGAGTGTAGGTATTATATTTATTTGTAATTAACACCAACACCCACGTCAACACCCAATTCGAGAAAAAGATTCGATTGGACATCTATACCAAAGTCCATCATTAATTAAACTATTGCCAATCTTTGAGTACCCAATTAAAAGAATATGCTAATGGTTTACCAAAAAGTCAGAATATTTCGCTATGCATATCTCTTGGAAAAAAGTTTCGTTTCTTACTTCAAATAATATTGATTCTTTCTAATTACAATTTTATTAAATAAAAATTGTAAATGACTATGATTAATTAATGTAAAAAGAAATTAAAAATGTATTTATAAATAAATATTCAAATGTCTATCATTATATTTAATAGTATTATGAGTAAATTTTAGATGGATTGTGTAAAATGATACGATTTAGAAATCGAAAGTTTATTTTTGTTAATCATTAAAAAAAATATTAATTTGAAAGTCTTATTTTAATATCCGAACTTAGCTCAGTTGGCAGAGCGGTAGGCTGTAATGGACATATAACATAGTAACCTATAGGTCCCCAGTTCAAATCTGGGAGTTCGGATTTAACCTTTTTTTTTCTTATATATTTTTATTTATTTAAATAGAAGACAAAACAAAAATAAAGTGTTATAAAATCCTTCTAGCAAAATGAATAATAATAAAACTAAAACTAAAACTTTCGAAAAATCTACTAAATATCTTATTTTTATGTTGTTTCTAAGCTATCTTGTCACATATATATATCGTTAGTTTTTAGATTTAAGTAAACTATTCACTGCAAATATGGCAAACACAAAATAATCTATATTTATAGAGCCTTACTTAAAACTATACTTATTTTTTATGTTATAAAAAATCTTGCTTTTTTCGATAGAATTTAGACAAAATTTTGTTCTTCTATAGAATACCTGTTTTGAAAGAAAATAAATCGAATTTATATTATGCAAAATGATTTATTTCGATAGAAATCATTCAAAAAATATATTAATGAATATATGATTTTAAGAATTCGAATAAATCTACAATAAATATCATCACACACTCTCAACAAACTTTAAAAAATATTTGAATTATTTCATATTCATACCTTTCTCTAATTACGGTGTAGCTTGTTGTTACTGATATGCAAAATGCCTACGAAAAGTGCGTTTTGGATGAACAAGGACGCATAAGAAAAAGTATGACTGGTACTGTAATATCGATTTCAATTACATATTTAAAAAATATTTCTTCTCGTTATCTATTATAGAAGTAATTTACTCTAATAAAAAGAGCATGAAAACTAATTGGTAATGTTTAGATGTAAAAAAACAAAGTAATTGTTTTCTTTCTTATAAACTATTATCTATCATTAAATGTATAGTATATACATGGTGGCTACGCCAATTAGTCAAACAAGAAATTGGTCGTGTGCAAAGAATGAGTAAGAGAATAATTTATCGAATAAGGGTGTGGGTGTGGATTTAAGTGGGAAAAATGTGAACACACCAATACTTCTCCAGACTCACACACTCAAGAATTTTTAATTATGTAACAACAATAATGGCATGGATTCAATAGACACATGAGAGAAGAATATGATACTCTCACACCCAAGCACAGCACCTTCGGTCTTGTTGCCACATAAATATTAAGTTTATAAAATAAACTCCTACTTTATTCTCGTCAATCTTATTCAAAATATAAACAAAAACTACTTATAAAAATATCTTGAGGATGTGGATGTGGGTGATAGCTCGAATCATGTCTCATCCACACTCACCCACATCTTCAAGATAGTTATGTGTCAGATAAAAGAATAATTATTTATCTATTAACATTTTCTAGAATAAGTATAAATTTCAGTTCAATTTGTGATAGAGTCAATTCTCGTTTAGTAAAAATAGTATTGTTGTCCACTGGTAAACGGATAGGTAGATGTATTTCCAAGTTTCTTGATTGCAGGTGAAAAATTGGAATCGGCATGATAATGACTCGTTGGCATTCCAAACTGATAGTTGAAATGACTCAGTTGTGGCAAAATTCTGGTCATGTCGTATGGCCGATGATAAGATTGAGAATTCATCAATTCTAAACATATGTAAACAGTATTAGTGTTTAAAAGTTTAACAGAATATACTAACGAAGTTGTTGATCTGGTTGCATAGTACTTGACCGTGCTAGGTTCTTCGAATATGAGTTAATAACAAGATAAAGAAGTTCATAAACACTGCTGTATCGATCAGGCCTTTGTCTGCCGTTAGTACTTTTTTCAACATTCAAGGCAACACATCGAAAAACAGTGTCAATATCAATATTTGGTCGTGTTATATAACGAAGTAAATGATAAGTATAAATACTATTTCGATAATTATCTGCCAAACCGAAGAATGTTGCACCTGCCTCACAGGAATTAGCAATGATTGTTGATGGTGGTGGATGTACTGGTGCCATACCTTGTAATAATCCCAGTGGTTCTCTGTCAACAAAAAAAGGTGTTTCACCTACAAGAGTTTGATAAGGTCGTGCGCAGTCGAGAATCAATATAACTGCTCTAGGGCCTTTAGTATGCATAATTCCAATGATTTCCTCCGCATTATATGCCGACTGTCCGACATTTTCTGAAGAAATCCAATTATTGTCTATTGGCATCAAATACGTATGGCCATTATATTGCACAGCGCGACCAGAAAAATAAACTACTACTATTGCATTTGGTGCGATTGATTCTCTAAATCTGTTTATACGTAATAACATTGTTTGAGATTCCAAATTTGTTGCACAATGTGATATAAATCCAATTGTACGCAGTGCACACGAGATGTCATTTGCATCGTTCACACAAGTTCGTCTGGGTTTTACTCGGTAAGTATCATTGCCAATGACTAATGCTTGTCTTTGAAACATTATCACAATTGATTCGAGTCAGAAGGCCTACAAATAAATTTGAATCGGTATGATAATCTAAAAATAAATATGATAATTATAATTTTAATATAGATAACAGTTCTACAACGTGAAAGTAATCTCAAGAAACTATTGCTACTCAGTAGTATGACTACTTTACTAAATTAAGTAGTAAATAATGAAAATGTATGCAATAACCTATACTCAGTATGAAATATTTTTACACTGTTTGTACGCACAACTGATCAAATGACTCATATGAACATATGTTTTTCCTCAACACACCATGCTCACAATGTTTCACTTTGATAAATGACTATGACGACACATCATTAAATTATATAATGTTACAAATGTAATGGTTCGTTTTTTGCATGTTGACAGTCGAAAACATTTTGGAAAAATCATTCACGCTTAAAAATTTTCGATTGAAAACATCTATTGGAAAGGTGTATTACACATTTTTTTTCTTTTCAAAACATGAAAGTTTTCTTTACAACAATCTTAGAAAAAATCTTTATCAATACAAGTGATCATCGTATTACATAGGATTTTATTCTGCGCTACAATGAAAAAAAACTTCAGTTTTCATTCGGTAGAAGCTCCCAAGTTGATGGCGATCATACCTGTAATTATAATTAAATAAAATCAATGGACAGTTTCCTGCTACTCAGTGACAAAATGTTATGGTGGAAAAAAACACTTCTTGTTTTCTTTCCTTTTCACTTTGTTCGACCGTAACGAAAAATAAGTGTCAAGTGATATAAAACACATAGAGTTCCCGGTGACGCAATTTTTATTGCAGTCTATCAAATTTTATTTCATTAGATGATCTAATTGAAATGAGTTGTGTTTGTTTTAGTAAAAGACTTAGTATTCATTGAATGTCTGAGTTCGAAATAATGAGAACTACATTTTTACCGAATACAAAGTTCCAAGAAAATAATCAAAATATTTATTTTAGTTGCTTCTTGTTCAATATTTAATATCTTCGTATTTATATTCATCTGTATTAT
>CAJNOI010000162.1:88440-114288 GCA_905250115.1 Adineta steineri
TATCTTGTTGAAACATGCATCTGTAGATGTTCAAAGAGCCTCAATGAGCAGTCAGATACCATATTTGTATACGAATTGTAACGAACCTATTTATTTGAATGTTATTCCAAGTCGCAAAATTAGCGCTTGGTCCGATGCTATGCAATTGAATCCTCTCATGAGTAAGTTGTTACTTAAAATTATCATTATACTCATTTTTTTCAAGTGTTTTTAGTGATACCAGATCGTCTTCGAGATCAAAATCAATATGTCACTCAGAGTATTTGGCCTCAGATCGAAAACTCTTCATATCCTCACTATGATCATGCTGGCATGATAAATAATCAATATCCAATATATGAAAATTCATGGTATAATACCATGATATATCCTTATACATATCTTACCTATAAATGATGTTTTTATAGCAACATAGTAGCTATAATCTAGTACCTATTTCTTTCTTTTCCTTTGTTAAAATAAACTGCAGCAATCTTATTATGTCAGCCATCTTAAAGATGTGAATACGAATGAAGGGTGGGTCTGGGTATGGCTCTAGGTTTTGCCATGTTATCTACACCCACACCCACCCTCAATGCTGAATTTCGATTACTTCTTAGATAAGTCGTAAAAACATTTCTAGTATCCAATGTCAATTCAATGATTTGGATGTCGATTAGAGAAGCACACAACACTCACATCCTGAAGATATTCAGAAATTGATGGAGTAGATATAAATGTGAATATGAGTGAATCATTGTTGTAATATTCCATCTATAAATGATTTTTATTTCAAAGTAAAAATCGATCAAACGAAACACATGTAACTTAGGTTTTCTTCCATCGTACTTCAAAATACGACAGATGTTATCATTCTACAGATATATTTGTAGTCCTACAAATATGAATCATAAAGTGTGTCATTAAACTCATATCAATTCTCAGGAAAAAACCAAGTTTTTTATGACTAAATATCAACAGAATGAAAAACAAAAGAAATAGATATTTTACTATTAACCTGTAACGATTACAAAACAGTCATTTCGTGAAATAAATATTCCAACAAATGGATGAAATATCGAAAATGAACGAAACAATCTACAGATTTCGTTTTGGTATTACTGAGAAAACTATTCGAATTACACAACAACAACTTAATCATTTTCCTTATTTACTTGCTCTTATAAATCATAGAGATGATTTCTCAGTCAATAAGAACGACAATGGTGAATACATATTAGACTACCCTATTTGTTATGACTGGTTTATGGCGATCTTTCAATCGGTTATTAAACAACAGCCATCTGTTCTATTCACTGAATTAACACACGAAGCAGATGTGTTACGTGTACTTGAACTTTATGATTATCTATGTATTGAGCCATTACCACTTCCTCTTCTTAAAAACCAAAAACTTGTTTTGACAAATCTCATTGATATTGATGATGTGAACAAACATATTCAATGGCGTCCAGCGAATATTCGTGAAGCACGAAATATAGCTGCTCAATTTATCATTAGTCTTAGTAAAATGCTTACAACTTAAATGATTCAAACACAATAAATAGTATCTTCACATTACTCATGGATATTTTCTCACATCCAAATATTTTTCATTCAAGATTTCGTTATCACACATTGAAAATAATAAAAAAAGAATGTTTTTCATTATTTTCTCATAGTCAACAAAGACAACTGCCAACTAATGAGCAAATCATTCAACCTATTAAAATTGATTTTATTAGATATTTAAACAATGGGAATCAATATCTTACACCAAACTTCTACAATGCTTTTGCTTGGAAAGATATTTATGTGTCTTCAGATGAATTCAACTGCTCCTTGGACTTAAGTCCCGTCAAAACTCTTGATCGTTCAGATTTTGTGTTGAATTTACGGTATCTAAGTGATGATTTAGAACCACGATGCAATGATAAATCATTTGACGATTTTGTAATGTCCCTCCATAATCTCCAGAAAGAGCAAGAGCGAAAGAAAAAAGAAGCTCGATCAGGACGTTTTAATACATTACCGAAACGACCAAAAGTTGACAGATTAAAGCATCGATCTGAACCAAAAGCTGAAAAATATCGATAAGATATTTTTATGAAAATAAATTCTAGTGAATATCACCGAAGGTGTAAGTATGAATGTGAACGAGACTATGATTCTAAGATATTTTATCATATTTTTCAAAACAATAATAAATCATTGTTTTTTAAATTCTTTGCATATCATACAAAAGATGTTTATACTTTTGTATACGATAGATCCTAGAACTCTCTGAAGGTGTAGATGTGAGTCTGAGTGTGCATGATATTATTATCTATTACCCACACTCACGCCATTTGTCAATAAATGAAAAACAAACCTTGTCTCGCACATATGTTAAAGTAAAATTTATCTATAAATAAAGATAGTTAATATCAACAGCATACACCTTCGACAAACGTTGATTCTATATCAAAATTATATTTGAGATAGAATACTTTTCAAGGCGAGAAAAATATAAGATAAAGATGACGCCCACATCTTATATGAAAATACTTATACAATACAATACAATAAGTACAGAATGTTTAAATTTAATGTCATAATTGTTAATGTAAATCATTATCGTCGATATGTCGTACGAAGTCTTCGAATTGTTTGATCAAGAACAGTATTAAATTCCTTTTTGTACATTTTCGATGGTAATACAAATATAATAAATGTTATCATCGATGGTAAAAATGCAAATAAATAACTCGAAAGAAAAAGCCAAGAATGATATGGTGATTTCATACATCCACTTATAAATGATATTATTAAACGTGATAAAGCTAAAAATACTAAAGTACATAAAGCAATAAGATGAGATTTATGTTTTTTTAATTGTAATTGTAAATGTTCTTTAAATGTTAATCGTGGTTGAATAGTTAAACGTGAACGTGATATTGAAATAATAATATTTATTAATAATGGAAGAAGAAAATGAAAAAGTGTTATAAATGAATTAGAAATATGAATTGATGAAGAATATTGAACAACACACCATATACGTTGTTCATCTATATCAATATCATCAATTAAATGACGATGAATTGGATCATGAACATGTGTTAACATTATTAAAATAAAAATACATAAACTTATCCATTTAGCTATTCGTTTACTTTGAATTTTATTAAAATTTATTCCTTTATGTACTGTAATAACACGTTCAATTGAAACACATCCATAAAGATAATCATTAAATGTTAAACATACTTGAATAATCACATCTAATATTAAACAATTCACATATAATATTGATCGATTATTTAAAATAAACATTTGGGATAAAATTAATTGCCAAAATTTAATTATTAATATAATTAATATTAACATTGAATTCCATGAAGAAATAAATAAATAAAATCCACAACCAACATCTCGGGTTTTTTTCATATGAAATGTTAATATTGATAATATTCCACTTATTAAGCCGAAAATAAACATTAATGTTGTTATACCTATACTTATTTCAATTAATAATGGTTGATTTGATAATGATAAACTAAGATATAATCAAGTGATAAAAAAATCGTTTTGTTGAAAATTGACATTTAATTGCATAATAACAGTTGGACATGTTATATTATCTTGAAAAAATTGTTCATCATTTTGACAATTATATATTCTTGTTTGATTAAATAAAAAACAATTTGAAAAACGATCGAAATCACATATACACATATAAAATTCATCATAAAAACACATTAAATTTTTATATTGTCGACATATCATCGGATAATATTTAATACGATTATATAAAGGATACAATTGTAATGTTTTATTTAATAATTCATTTATATGAAAACATTTTTGATTTGATAACATTTTTGTTTTAATATTTTCAGATTGAATAAATCTTTCTCGTAATACAGCTAAATAATAATTTTGTTTCGAAATTTCAATAAGAATAATATGAAATGGTTGTGTTATAAAAAGTTTTATTGTATTTTGTCCATAGATAATTTTTTTTAATGTTGTTGTATGTTGATGTTTAGCATTTTGAAATGCTGTTATATAGTGTACAAATATCAATGATATTTTCTTTATTATTTCTTCATTAAATTCAATATCAATTTGATTTTTAGTATTTTCACATCGTATTCCATAAAATTCTTCTTGACATAAACATGTAAAATTATTTGTTAAATGAAAACGATTATCATTCGGTATACATAATCCATTATTTTCACATGATTGACAAAATGAATGTTTTAAATAACATTTTGAACCAAATTTATTTATTGGACAAATACATATAGATGATGTTATACATAATGAATCAGATGAACAAGAACAATTATGTTCCTTTTGACAATAAATACCCGAATAACCTTGATTACATTTACAAAAATATGACGAATTTTTATTAATATATGCAATACATGTTCCATGAATACCACAAGATAATGGACAAATTGTTGGTTGTTCATTAGATGAAAGAAATAATTGAGTAGCTATTCGATTAACAG
Organism: Adineta steineri; assembly: GCA_905250115.1. NCBI lineage: Eukaryota > Metazoa > Rotifera > Eurotatoria > Adinetida > Adinetidae > Adineta > Adineta steineri. The sequence goes on from CAJNOI010000162.1 coordinate 92,925, forward strand.
GTAAAAATTGAAATGGTATAGATAAATGCCAACTTCCCCAATATGTTAAATCTGTTTTATTACAAATATCTATATGAATTGAATAATTTGATGAAGAATTTTTTGGTTGATCTGGATAAAGTAAATAAAGATTAAATTTTGTATTACAATCTCGTTTAGGTACATATGTTATTTGTTCATGATAAGACGAAATTTCTCTTTGTTGATCAATAATTGTAATAAGAATTTGAAATATAGATATTAAATATGTTGAAGAATGATAGATAAATTGTAATGTTAAACTTATACGTTGATTTTGCCATTGACATCGTGAACCAAAATAACTTGGTGGACAAAGACATTTTTTTGTTTTATTTGATTTATAGAAAATAACAATTCCTCGATTGCAATACCAATCTGTTCGACTGTAAATTGTTTCTTCAAGTGAAATATAATTATCATAAAAATTATTCGTTTGTTCAGGAGAAATAATATTCGATGTTATTGATGGAAAGTAACTTAATCGTGAAGTAATCAGAAATGGTCTTGAATTTTCACTTGAAGGATTTCCATCTAACATTCTGCATCTGTATTCATCGGATATCATGAAAACAGTAGCTATTTGTGTAATGAATCGTACGAAAAGTTGTATTAAACAAGTATCTTCTTCTGCTGATGGTAAAAACGATTGTTGTTATTGACAAATATGTTGTGAAGTAATACATTTTGTTTGATTCCATAAAAAATAATATGTATTATTTCTCATTGTTATATTATTAAAATAAATTTCACGAAAGGGTCGTGAATTTTGACAATCCAAATATGATTCCATTAAATTAACATTTCGTATGCAATAGTATTTATTTAAATATTCATTGTAACATTCATGTTCATTGAATGAACAGTTTTTTCTAGGACAATTAAGTTCATCATCACCATTGAGACAATGCCAGATATTATCACATCGAACATATGGATTATTACATGGCCACCAATCACAATGTGTTTCATCAATTTCACTTAAATTCTTCATCGATAAGAAATCATAAATACCATTACAAACAAGTCCAAATGGTATAAGTCCTTGAAAAGCATTACGTTCATCAGAAGTTAATTCATCTTCTCCGTCTAAACAATCAGTTTTTCTATTTTCAAGTGCAATTATTGATAAACATTTGTTTGGTTCTGATGGACAAATAAATCGTTTTGAATCATTTAATTGACAAGCAGAAAATGATTCATCTTCACCATAATAACAATCATTAGAACCGTCAGATAATCGATGTTTTGAAATACATTTTAAAGATTGTGAACAATAAAATAAAGATGGAGATGAACAAGATTTAGTTGTACCAATTGTTGAACAACGTTGAATAAGATTACGAAACATAACATCGATAAAATACCAATCGTCAAGTGTTTCATTTATTAGACTGATAGTTTTACAACAATGAAGTCCATTTTGTATTCCAATATCGACAGAACAATAAATCAATGCAGGACATCGACTTGAATTGAAACAAATAAAATCAGGTAGAAGATTTGTTTGAAATTCATTTATTGATCGATTAGTTAAATAAACAAATTGAAAGAATCGATATATTATTGGATATTCAGGTAGAATAACCCATTTGGATGAACAATGATCGATAAGTGATTCACAATGAGTATTACTCGCTGTTTCTGCACCAGAAATGATTTCATTAATGCGAAGCAAACAGTACAATGCTTGTCGACAATTCAAATCTGAAATATGATCCAACGAAGTAAATATACTTGACGACATCGGTATATCTCGAAGATTATGACATCTTTGCGAAAATTGAGGTATATCTAGCATCAGAAACTCACCATCACCGCATGAAAAACGCCATGGATATCGAATTGTACGTTCTTCACATCGAAATATCGGAGTTGTAACACAAGGATTTTGAACACCCTCGATTGCATATTGAAAATCTTTTTCGTCAGTACCATCAAGACAATCAGTACTATACATTCCATCACGCATAAACGTTAACGGAATACATTGTCCCCCATAATGACATCGATATTCATTATGAGAACATTCATTTGTTTCTAATAAATAACAAAATTCTTCATCTTCTCCATTTATACAATCATAATTACCATCACAGATTTCACACCAATCCAAACATAATGATGATAAACCACGATTACAACCAGTTAAAAATCGATAACATGTACCAATAATACTGGAGAATTTGTCTTCCGTTGTTAATCTACGATTATCAAAAATAGTTTCAATAATAGAATTAAATGAAAATGTTATATTAATATCAAATGTATATTCACACATAGAACCAAACCATGATGATGAACAATTATAGAATCGTTCATTGGAATATTTTCCATCTGTTTCATATTGTTCTGCAATATCTATCGGTACATACCAATCAAATAATTGTTTACTTGTTACACCTTGACGATATAATTCAGCAAAAGTAATAAGATTTTCAATGTTTTCATGTAATTCATTCGATAGTTTATCTTGCTCTTCATTTTCATCAAGTCGTCGACAATAAGGAATTATTTGATAATTAATAGTATAAGGAGCCTCTGTATCTATTAATTTATCTTTTAAATATGCATATAAACAATCGAATACACGATTTGATTCTTGTCGATTATTAGAATAATATAACGAATAACGAGCATCAACAAGCATAAACAATGCCAAAATGTTGAATAATTGTATAATTTTCATTATTATCTGCCCATGTAAAAAAAACAAGATTATAATAGTACCATTATAACTGATTTTTCTAATCTTTTTTTACATAAGTGAATTAGTAAAACTGTTAATTATTTTTTTTATTTCATTATTTGAGTCGGAGAAAGAAAAATCATTTATATAAAAATATAGTACAGATGCGTTTCTCAACGAAGAATATAGACGATAAATATATTTATACAAGTAATGCGCGCACGAAGACTCGCTCAGCTCTTTCCTGTAGAAATAGTATTCATAATAGAGCGAAAGACTTTCTTTAGAAGACTGTTCCTTATCTACAAAATGGTTCTCAAAAGACAATTTATGTTTGCAACACTCTTCTCTACGAGATAGAGAATAATATATTTGAGCAAATTCTGATGAAATATTTTCAACATATGTTTTAAATAATAACGACAAATATCATTAGTGTGCTGCTAATGGAATTTTTTTCTCAAACATTATATAATAAATATTATTGTTTTTATAGTTTTTTTTTTGTATTTCCTGACTTTATGAAATGTGTTAAAATCATAAAAGATAAACGAATCAAGTAAATATTCAAACTTGTTTTATACTAAGGGGAAAAGTCATGTCTTTTTTCTTTTGTAAAATTATTATTAGAATCAACGTAAAAAGTATAATAAAATATTGTAATTAATAAAAAAAATCTGTTTGAGAGTATGAGTGTGCCTGTGAACAAACTTAATAATATTTCAAGATCATATTCTTTGTTAAAAAAATATTTCTGTATATTATTCATTTTAAACCTTCACCAGGGAAGGGGACGGTTAGCTGACCATGCCCATATCTTCTTTTAAAATAAATATCATATATTTTCTTTTATTTATGTAATACTGAAAACAATCTAAGTTATTTTCTATAGATTTTGTTTAAATACAATATGTATTATTTGGATTAAAGAAAAAACAAAGTTTTCCATTGTATTAATTCATAATCTAGAATTAATCATACAATCGAAAGAATATATAGTAAAACATTTCTTATGTAAATATCTTCGAGATTTTCAAACAAAATATTTATTTTGAGATATGTTTTATATTATATTCTAATAATAGACAAAACTCAAGTTTAGAATGGATAAACATGTTTATTAAGAAAAACTTTTTTTCTCTTTATACTTCTGTTCGAAAATGAAGAAGAATTTATTTCAATACAACTAATACCAATATAATCTCCTTAAATATTCTCAAATGTCACTTGAATTTTATTCAACTCAAGGTAAAATAATACTTAGACTAAAATAGAACTTTAATATCTGTTCTTATATCATATTAAATGAATTCTTTAACATAAGATAGAATTTATTTAAAATTCTATTTTTATTTTCTATTAAATATCAAATAACAAGAATTGCTTTTCATTAATATTTTAGTCTTTTGAGTATTATCTATATAACTTTTTAGTTTTCTTTTTTGAATGTTTCAACTGAATAATTATTTTAATTTAACAAATTTTTACATAAAAAATATCATCGACATAATAATTATTCTCGATGTGAATGAATATTAGAAATATTATTTACTAAAATATGCGAGAATCAATAACTACATATCACTCTTTTAATAAAAAAAACTTGACTCAGAAATTTTTCAAACTAATGATACCATTCAAATCCTCACTCTCGAAAACCTCTGACCTTTAATCTGTAATAAAAAAAAGATAAACATAATAAGTCATTTGAATTTTTTCATATCACTTTTCGTACAATCGAATAAACTATACATGCTGATATATATATATAAAATAAAAAAACATTTTCAGACATTTATTTTCTGTGAATATGCTGAGAGGTAACACTTTTTCGAGATATTTTCTTTCGATTAGAGGAAATATCATTCGAATATAGGGGTAGAATTTTTGATGATACAGATTTGAAAAACAAAAATTAAGATAAAACTATTGAGTTTTAAGTGAAATATATGTAAAACAAAACTGTGCAAATATTTTCGGATACCCGTTATAAATGAGACAGATGATTCAGAAGAATACTCCTAATATTTTAAAATTGACCTCTTTCTATGAATATACTCTTCGACATCATTTCCAGTTAAGTATTCACAAAAGCCTAAATAAAATACTTCAATTTGAAATTGAGCTCGAGTTTAGTCGATGCATTTTCATGAAAACAAAATATTTCGTCATGGTTTTACAATTCATTAGAAAGCTATCACGTTCGAATCAGAACCTTATGATTAAAACTCTTTGAATATAAATTTTCAATTTCTAATCTATTCAATGAAAGACATTAATAAATAGGATAGAAGAAAAAAAAAAGGCAACCTAATCATATCAGATGTAGAAATATTAGAAAAATATGATTAAGAAAACATTTTAACAATATTCAATAATTATACCAATTTCTCTTTCTTTTTGAATTCTCATAATAAGTTATTCTTTACAAATATGTTGTGATTGTTATCGTACAAAATTACATTATTTACTAGCAATACAATTCCATGTGTTCTACAACGATGAAAATGCGACGCAGTTACGCGTAGTTAATATAGCAAAACTCAGTTTTTTATACTAAGATATTATTGATGGCCTGAACACAGCATTGTCTGTATATTACAACTAATTAGAAATCTAAAACATGTTTATAAATAAATAACTATGCATATAAAATGTTTATATGCATAGTTAACATAAATGGAACATGAGTGATTTAAATGTTTAATATATGTTTACACTTTGTTGAAGTAGAAAATGAAATCAGTAAAAATTATAATAGCTATTAGAATAAGTGTAAAGAACAAACACTTCTGTATATAAAATGTTTTTATACTCTAATATGTCTAATGCAATTCACATCGTTATATCTTTTACAAGAAGAATTTATATAAAAAAAAGAAAATGAGCATTATACTTCTCTTTTCACATATTTTCAAGTCTTTTTTATCGCATCAAGTTCATACGATACATTTCTAAGTTTTATAAATTGATACAAATGTGAGAGAAATTTTTCTAATTGATTCATTCTATAACATGTTCTCGACAATAAAAATTATTTTTCTTATTTCTCACATAATATTATCGATGACAACGCCTGTTACTGTATACAAAAATGCCGTTTTTGATCCAATTGATACACATTATTTGTTGAGTAATCTCTCGTCAATCAGTTCGGCTGACGAATGCCTCTGTCAATGCTATAATAGTATGATCTGTGTCACGGCTAATTACTTCGATGCTACTCATGAATGTATACTTTTCTTTGCACAGTTAAATCAAGGACAATTACGATTGGCATCGAATACTGTTAACACAACTGTTTACTCTTTTGGAAACAATAGTAACAAAAGTGAGTAAAAAATATATTTTATATAATTCAATTGATTCATAACAGATATTTTTTAACAGTGCGCAAGTAATTGTATAGGTTTTCATACAGCATAAGTGAAGCATAATGAGAGGATTATTCTCTTCTTAGACTTTTCATTTCTGTTTTTCGATCACTGGTTTATTCGTTTTCATTCTTCAGTTAAATAATTTTTTTTCTAATTTATATTATATCTATAAAAAAATTCAATTTGTTTTTGATCAAACTAGATGTGACATATTTCAAACAAACGAATGAGAATGTGTACGACATATGGAATACAACTGCTGGTAGTGATAGTATATATGCAGTATCTGGTTATTTCGTTGGTTCGTATTGGCCAGGGCAACCAGCACAAGCCGCATTTGATGGCAATTTAACTACAGTAGCTTGCAATTACGGAGCATGCAGTTACGGTTCTGCATCACAGACATGTGGAGAAAACACTGGTTTTTATCTGACAGTGAATAGTGGGCCAAAAGTTCTTACAGGATTCTATATGGGTTCAGCTTCGGAGTCATGGACTCGAGTGCGTGATCCAATAACAATTACTATTGAGGGCAGCAATTCAAATGGATTGGCTCTTACACTTGGCTCCAGCTGGACTTTGATGTATAATGGTTCTGCAGGGTTCGTGACGGATCCTGGACGATCAGCTTGGGGCACATTGCAGTTAATTCCATATCCTTCAATCGCATTTGCAAGCTATCGTCTACTTGTCACATCAAAAGAAGGTATTGAGAGTTGTGCATCATATAGTGAAATTCTGTTTTTTATGTATTAGTATCTATACAATTTATTATATCTCTTAATCCATTCAAAACGATCTAATTTTCCTGAAAAAACAACTTTAACACGTTCATATGTACTTATCCTCAATACATACAATAGTTGGTCTTTTCAACATATGAAAGCATTCATTTGTTCTTTTATGTCGTCTGTATCACTATATAGATGGTCGTTTTTCATATCGAAATAAATAATTATTCATATCTATTTTCATTTTTTATATGCATTACGCAGCCAGAACGAGATTTTCTTTCATGTGCATCAAAACAACTGAAGCTTTTAGCTAATTAACATATTATCTAAAGAAATCAATACTGAAAATGCGGCAAACTCACTGATTGATGTGATTTCTTTGAATAATGATTTGAGGGTGAATTTCAGTCCTAAAGACTTCAACATTTGCACACTCACACCCACTCACTTATAACTTTTAATTTTTCTCCTACTTTTTCATGGCAGTTACAAGTAAGTCCAATCTTATTCTTAATTTCTAATTAATATTTTGTTTTTCTACTTCTCTCTCGTACTTATAGGAAAGTCCTATCTCAGTTGAGAGTGGGTGTGGGCGTGGGTATATCTATCTTCCTTTAATTCACACTATTAAGTATCTTAACATGATATCTAAATTAAAGATACATATAAGGCTCTTGATCCTGTTTTGAGTATTCATAAAATATTATTTAATTAAATTCAAATATATTTTGATCATAGTGAAAGTCAGGTATTGATTTAATTAAGAGCAATATTAATACAGTCATTCGAAATAAATAACTTGTACGAAGAAGTTTCAGCTAAACATAAATTAACAATAAGTGTCGTTAGAACTGTACGACAGATTTTATCAAATATAATAAGAGAAGTATAATGATCAAAATTAGTATCGAAAAGAATAAACCATGATTCAATATTTTATTTAGTAATAAAATAACATTTTGTAATTAACAAGGATTTGTCTATCAGTATTATTTTATTCTTTGAGGGTAGAAGGAAAAAAAGTTCTGTTTCATGTAAAAACAGATAAATAGATGAAAAAAGAATAACTGAAATGTTGATCATCGGCATAAAACAAATTATACGCTAAAGAAATATTAAAATTACAAAATATTTCTACATTTATGATCGAACTAATTATGTTAGACACTGATTTATTTATTTATAAAATAATTAAAATCCACTAGGAAATGTCAGACATTACAAATCACACATCAAAATTCATATTTATAACTGTGTTTCGACGAACACAAAACTGATTTATGCCAATACTGGAACAACTGTTTCTGATCGTAAACTTAATTTTTTCATAATTAATTTTTTAAGTGGATCTGTAAATTGAAATAAAGCAATCATTACACATGCTAATGCAAAATCAATAAATATAAAAGCAATACGAAAATGATATTTCGGTGCTTGATTAAAAAATGACATAAACATAAATAATGCATATGGAAAATCAATTACAAATAATATTAATAAAAGTATTACAGTACGACGGAACATTTTTAATTCACGTTGTGCACGTGATATTGTATTAACAGATGTTGAACGTCGATTTATTTCATTAACATATCGAACTAATCTCCAATAAATCAATAAAGTTAAGACAATAGGAAGTATATAAACGGAAAATGCAACAAAATTAAGTTGAACTGAGAGTCTAAGTGGTATTTGACATATTTGATTGTCAACATTATAAGTTATATCACCAGTAAATATAAATGCAATAGGAAATATAAATGCATAAATCCATGATAGACCAATAAGATAAGCTTGATTTTGTAATCTTTGCCAAAATAAACGAGACGGGTACACGACAATAATATACCGATGAAGTGCTTGTAATAAAAATGAATAATTAAGTACAGCACAAGAAACATATGTTAAATAACCACCAACTATACAAAATGAATTTGGATATTGAATTTGTTTAAGATCATTATTTAATGCAGATAGAGTTATAACAAGTCTATCACTACCTAAAATAAATTGTGCTAAACATGAATTAGCAACAAGCATCATTGGAACTGTATGACATGTTCTATCAATTAAAATAATTAATAAAAATATTAAAACTGGTATTATAACAAATATAAGGCATATAATCATGAGAATATCTAATGGAATAAACCATGGTTCAATATTTATTGTAGATGAATTATTGTCATACATCATTTGTGAAAGAGAGAAATATCTTCTGATTTTTTTTTTGATAAAATGAGATTCGCTCTTTCTCACTAATCCGTAATGAGTTATTTTTGGTTTGAATATTAACTCAATATGTAATCCTTTTCAAAAGTTTTATCAACGGATGTCATTATATAGTTTCTAGCAGTAATTACAAATGAAAAAATATACGTCAATGCTTGTTTTTCTTCTAATACTAAAAATAGATAAATGAGACGACCTCCTATGAAGTAAAAAATTTCAATACATGAAAAGTAAGAGATATTTGAAAGTATATATAGATTTTTCAAAGGTCCACAATCGATGATTTCTCGCTTGGACGAAGAAATTTGATGATTGCAGGAATATTGATTGTATTCCATTCAATATTTGCATTGATTCTCTGGATCGATAGGTGAAATTGTCGACGTATCGTACCTGGATACAGTGACATTAATATTTAGAGAAATAATATGATAGAAATTGATTTTCTTTTACCTTTATCAATGATCGTATCAGCAAATGCTTTAAATTCATCACGCTGTCGAGTGGTGACAAAACGACTGGAGACTGCGTCGATGATTCTTTTTAAACCACTTCCTGATTTTCCCCATTTAGAAACAAGTTTCGGCCAGTTGTCACGAATCCAGTTCCACACTATTTGATTTGCTTGCGGTGAACGAGCGACTTTTGATATGGACGATATCAAGTTCTGATTACGAATGATCGATTCATTCTCGAGATGTTTATTTAGAAACCAAAGAATACGTGCAGGATCTTGTGTGCAAGAAAGTCCTTCAAGTAGATTCGATGCTTCACTCATAATGGATTCGTTTTGAAGACGAGTCCACAAAAAAGAGAATTCTGATCGTGAGCCTGTTCGAGCAACTGTACAGTAAACAATCAAGCGAAGGTCAGCCGGAATGGGATTCAGTGTAGGATTCATAGTCCAGTTTTGATAGAGACTACGTGCTGCATCAATGCAACTTTGGTGGCCGTAACGGCAGACAGTCGATAAAATATTTGGTTGTAGTAGAGCTGGAAGCCATTCAGTGGATTGATTAACAGGAATCCATCCAATTTGATCGTAGATCGGAAGAATCAATTCCAGAAAATATTGTTGTACATCAGCTAAAATATCGTGTTCACCAAGTAATAATTCTTGTTGATTCATTGCAGCAAGCGCTATTGTCCATGGGACCAATGCAGTTTCGTTCTTTAAATATCTAATCAATTCGTATGCGTCAGTTATATTAGCCAAGGCAGCGCGTGACAAAGCAAAGATATCATCGATAAGCGCTGCTCGACTAGCAGTTGGAATATGTGTATGGTTGCTCTGAAGTTGGTTTAGAATGAGACGAAAATTTTGTGAATCATACTTTGTACGATAGATACCAAGATAGTCGGGATTGGCTAGAATCCAATCTGAGTTCGATGTAGTAATTGACAACGTAGCTGATGTATTATTGAACCATAGAATCTCATTTACTTGATTCAAAGTTCTATCAAAGTATTTAAATGGAATCCACCATGGATTTCGCTCGATATTCGTCGCTGGAAGAAGGCTAAAAGGCTTTTGACTAATCATTATATAACTTCCGACTCCTTCCTGATCAGATGTGCTATAAATTCGATTAATTTCCACAACTGGATAGCCTGCTTGACGTGTCCATCCATGCATAACTTGTTCAATGTTAATTGTATTGTTTGCCGCTTCGTTCAAGTATCTCCATAAGTCCTTTTCTGTTGCTGAACTAAAATTCAACGCTGTTACATATAGCTGAAGGCCTTCTTGAAAGATTCGAGCACCTAAAATCATGGACATCATGCGAATCACTGCTGCTCCTTTGTAATAACTAATCGAATCATACAATGGAATGATATCTGTCAGGTTGGCTGATTCAATACTCAATGGTCGCGAAGTCGGTAACGAATCGGCTTCCATAAATTTGAAAATCATCTCCACAGGAACTTGCTCCTCTAGCATCAGAGAAGGTTGAACATAACTGGATGCCATTGTTTCCATGTAAGTAGCAAAACCTTCCTTCAGCCACCTATGCGACGAAAATAAAGTAATGAAAGAGAAAAGACAGTGACACTCACAGTTCATTCCACCAAGCGGGGGTCACTAAATTACCCAGCCATTGATGAGCTATTTCATGTACTACCAACGTTGTTATGTATTGTTTTATGGAGCTAGATACTATTTTTTCATCGAAAAATATGCCCAAATCATCATATATTAATAAGCCTAAAGAGAAAGAGATAAATTCAATTACCGATTTCGATTCTACTATTTTTACCATAGTTTTCCATTGCTTCTCCAGGAAAGTTGATAACATCAAAATGTTCGATTTTTGGTAAGGGATAGTCAATATTAAAGTATGTATTGAAGAATTCTAACGTTTTGTAGGCGACTTCGTCAGCATAGGTTAGTTGTGAAAGAATATTGGTGCGTCCACACACGCGTGATTTAGTATTTTTCGAACCTACAACACGATCGGGTAAACAGGCAAAATCGGCTGTTGGTGCCACGATAAGTGCCAAAAGAAATGTGGACATTTGTAGTGTTGGAGTAAAATATGAAATAATTCGTCCATCACTGAGTGTTTCCCTTCTTTCAATTTCTCCATTGGACCATGGAGTATATAAAGAATCGTGTACTACGCTCATTTTAAAAATAGCCTTACGCGCAGGCTCATCAATACATGGAAGTACACTTCGAGCACTAGTAGGTTCCATACCAGATGTCATAAACATGTTTTTATTCCCACTACTATCGATATAGTGGTTCATGTAAAACCCATATAATTCACGATTAATATCGCCGGCATAAAAAATTCGAAGTGTATAAGTAGTTCGTGCTATAAACATGGATGAAAAGTTGAATATCATAAACTGTGTATAATTATCATAGGACCACGATAGAAAAACAGGAAGCGAGTTGAAGGTTGCATTGACAATTCTTATACTTGAATTATCAATGCGCAAGTTTTCCATATGTAAAATCACTTGGTTAGTGTCCTTTAGACATATGAAGTTGTAAAGAAGATCACTTGTGAATGTTTCATTGGTCAGATTAGGTGTAATAGTCAAGTGGTAGGATAACTGTTGCAAATCGTCAGGTATGCGTGCGACTGATGAAGCAGTACTATTGGTGATTATTTCAAACTGACTATTATTCGTGGTTGATATTGTAGATACTTCATTGATGATATGATTTTGAACTTTTTGTTTAACACCAAAATAAATAGTTAATACTAGTAGCACAGTAAAAACAGCGGCAAACATGAATATGACAGACCAGAATAATTTCTTCGACACGTTATAGCTACTTGTACGTGCAAATTTGACATCCGGAGTGTCAAAAACAAGGTTTTGCATTTGTTGTTCCATAGAAATTTAAATAAAAACGATCAGAATGATTTTTTCTTTAGATTAATCATGTTGTTTATTCTAAAAAACTGATATATATATATATATATTCTTTATAGTGTATCGAATTGTATTGGTCTTTCACTTCAACTGCATTTGACCTTCATCTTTCGATCTTGTAATAAGTATCGAACGATAAAAAAAAGAGAGAGAATGACTATAGTTATTCGTTCTCTTGTGATACAGTATTCATATGATATTTACGAACGAACTAAACTGCAGAGATTCATTTAACATGTTTTATTTTTAGTCATTTTTTGTAACCCTACTCTACAATTAGCACTCAATTTTACTTATGATTTTTTTATAATAAATCGATCGATCTCATCAAATAAACCATTATTGTAACGATTTTTGATAGAAAGAGTGTTAGTGTTGGTATTATTATACTTTAGTATATTTTTTCTTACCTACAATCACATCGTTTTCATACAAAGTGTACACGTGTATACACATCGATCAGAGAGAACGAAAGAAAAGGGCAACAGGGACAGAATAAGATGAAGGCAAAGTATTACATGATTGACTATCGAAATGAACGAACCGAATGACTGTGAGGAAACAATTTATCGCATTGAAAAAGTACCTTTTTGTAATTGTGTTTATACTTTATGTATAGTAAAAAACAAAATTTACAACAATAGCGAGTAAAAATCATCGAAACGTATGATGAATATAGAAGGTTAAACTTTCGATTTGATATTTGATCGGTATATTGTAATACAATACTTGTTTTAACAAAATAGTCCGTGCTTAATACAAATCAACCCTCTTCTGTTTCAATTTCTACATATTCTTTTTATCGATTTGTGTTTTGACTATCATCTCAAATTACAAATGTCGAAAAACTGAATAATATTCATGAGAGATAAATGAGTATATATATTTATGTAGCAGATAGAGATATTAATAAAATTCACACCCTCAAAAACTTGAAATAACTTAAATTTTATTGTATTGGACAAGCTTGTATAGCTCTTACTTCAACATGAAAATCACAATTTGACCATTGTACAATAGTCATATTTGTCGGTTGTTCAACAGTTCTATCACAAATAAGTTTCATTCTCATATATCGAGTACGACCAAAACATGGATCACCATTATTTGTTGTCATAAAAACACCTGTTCCTGGTCCATCTGAATTTTCTGTGTAGGTTGCATTAAGATTGGGCGAAAACGTTGATTTACCATCTAGAAATGCCATTGTAGACCACATTTGAAAGGCACGATTATATTGACAACTCATTTCATACGGAACAATATGTCCATGACATGCTTCTGCTTTAACAATATCACAAAGAGTTAGAGCATAATCGTATTCATCATCACTTCCAAATAATGTAAATTTACTTAAACGATTCAAATCATATTTTCTAGAGCCAAATGTTTGACGACATGAATCCATCGTACATTTAACAGTATTCAAAACGGCAAATAATAATATTAAAGTGAAGAAAGAGAAACGCATTTGTTTTAGTCTGTAATAACGAAATGAAAACTAAGAACAATTTAAAGTCAATAAAGATAAGAATTACGTTTTCTTTTCTCAATTTTTTTTAGTTTTCTGAAACATTATCATATAAAAACACATTTTATCAAAATGAAAAGATAACAAAGAAAATGGTCTACTGTGACTACAATATAATCATGAAGATAATTTTATTCTATTCTGTTATATTGACAGTGTAAAAATCACTTCTTAGAGAACATTTATCTATGATGAGAGAGAAATCAATATGGCAACGGCAAATAATAACGTGTATGTCATTTTTTTTCTACTTTTGGAAGCATATTTTATATTTCACTTTACGATTTTTTTCAATCCAAGAAACTCGATACTACATTTGGCTGTGGATGTGGGAGTTTAAGTTGGCGAAGATGTTGTCGTAAGCGCGAATGTGGTTGAATGGATACGTAGATAAAGAAAAGAGCTGCCCACTCGCCCACACCCTCAAGATATGACAAGCTATTATTAAAGATTCTTTTTTTGTTGATCAATATTAATCTACACATTAATATAGTAAGTGATGAGAGAAAGAAAGTGCGACTCCCCTTTTGTAAAATTTTTATTTATTTTTTTATCAAAAATCAGTTTTCTATAAAAAAAAGAATACTAAACCAAATTAATTTTCCCCACATTTTTCTATGCTATTTTTGTGAATCTTCATACATTTCATTATCATTTTTTAAGTGAAAATATTTTGTTTCGATTGATAGTAATTTAAGAGATTTAATCAGCCTTAACATGAACTTGCTTTTGCATGCATGTATAATACAAAAGATTTATATGAAAAATATAAATCATTGTTTGAAACGTTTCACAACTATTAAGTTCATCGTTCTACATGATTTAGTTATTAAAATTTGAAAGTATGTGGGTGTTATATAAAGATAATATCCACACCCACACCCTGGTACAGTGCCGGGTTGTGGTACTAATGAACATGTTGAAGATATTAGTATTCGTAATCGTTTTGTTAATAGAATAAAAACGACAATAACAACTTTGATGAATAAGCATTGAACATAGATTATTTTACACTTCTATCTTTTACGAGAAAAATCACAATACAAGATTCCTGCAACATGCTAATGTTAACTATATTCGAGTAAGATAAATAATGAAATTAATTAGAGATTACGAATCTACTTTTTCGAACTCTATTTTTATTTTTCTTACAAAAGCTTTTTTGCGATGATTTGAACGAAAAAATCTAATATTTGAGTCATTTTGACAACATGAAAAAACTCTTGAGAAAAATGCAACTATTATTAAGTTCTATTGTTTATTTTTTAGATTATTTTATTAAAATATTTATTACGATAGAAAATGGGTGAAAATCAAACTTTAAACGTAATAAGTTTGATCGTTATTATGATTATGTTTTTTTATCTATTAAATATTCATTCAAGATCAGTTTTCACTTTACAATCCTGGAAGAAGAAGACTATATTTTATGATTCTAAAGAATGTCATATTATTTTACCTGAACGTAGTGGTCGACTTGGAAATCATTTATTTATGTTTGCATCAGCTTATGGCTTATCACTGAAATATTCATGTCATTTATACATAGATCGAAATATTATTGATAAACTTCAAAAATCATTCGAAATTAATTTAACAAATTTATTATCAAAATCACAATCAAAATAATTTTACTTCAATTAAAAAGATCTACAATCATTACTCAATCATATAGAACAAATAAGAGAGCAACTACATTTTAAACAATCAATTCTAGATCGAGTGAAGAATTTTCTCGAAAAAAATATCAATAATAATGTTTCCACTTCCGTAGGCATCCATATTCGACGAGGAGATTTCCTACGTGTTCGATGTGTTTCATCCAACAAGTATATATTCAATGCAATGTCACATTTTCTAATAAAATATCATTCAGTTATATTTATTATAGTATCCGATAATAAAACCTATTGTCGAAAAACATTTGGTGAGAAAAACAATGTATTAGTGACACCCGATTCATTCAATGCTGCTGATGATTTGGTTACGTTGACTCTATGTAAACATACTATTCTTACCGCAGGAACATTTGGATGGTGGGGAGCTTTTCTTTGACACAATAGATTAGGTGATGTATTAACTGATTCAAAATCGGGCCATACTTCTCTTGATGTTAATTGTCGGCAAGATGATTATTTTCCATCATGGTTTTCATTTTTAAACATTACGAATTAAATTATCAAAATATTCTACCAAAAAATAAATATGTTTTCATGTATTATGTTTTTTAGATGACATTTCAAATAACTTATTATCGACAATTATGCGTTTTTATACTAGTTAGCATTGGTATTGGTTTAGTCTTGTTTATTGATCAACTAAATTTCATTAAGTTTTCAATTAGCAGAGAGTGTGGATCTTTTACTGTTCTGAAGTGTAAACCGACACCCACACCCACCCTCGATACTACTATTGTGGTTGTATATTTTCCTTTGAAGAAGTCTAAACATACGTTAACTGAATACCAATCATGGCTTGAGAATCTACTCGGTTTCTCTCAGTCACCCATGATTATCTTCACATCTGTCAAGTATCATTCTATTCTAAATAGACTTCGTCAAAATGGGTCGTTACTAACGTTCTTCATACTCGATTATGAATCACCTCTTGAGATGCCACCAATAAAATCCTATCTTGATACCTTCGAACGACAGCATCAAGTTGATCCAGAATGTGCATTACATTCAGTTGATCTCTACGCTGTTTGGTGTGCCAAATCGTACGTGCTCAATAGAAGTGCAGAGTTAAATCCTTTTGGAACAAAGTATTTTCTTTATGTCGACGCTGGAGCTTTTCGTTCGGCTAACTATCGTTTTCGAGCATGGCCTCATCCCGCTACCATATCTACTGTGTTTAAGAATGATCGATTTTTTCTCGGTATGATTACTCCACTTCCTCGTCGATTCTGTACTTTCAATTATACAATGATGGATGGTCCGATCAAGATGGATCTTATTGAAGGTACTTTTATGGGTGGTTCGGCTAGCGCCATCAGATGGTGGACATCAGTCTACTATGCAACTATTAATGATTATCGTGCAAAGGACTTCTTCATTGGTAAAGATCAATACGTGATGAATTTCATAGCATTGGCCCATGCTGCTCGTTTCAATATGTTGCTTCCTTTTCGTGCCTCATGTGGTGATGTTTGGTTTACTTTTGGGCCGCTTCTTGCAGAGAAAGACGAAAGAAAGCAACTTTCATATTCTTCTTCTTGTCAACAGCAAAATATATCTGATTTTGTCATTCCTTTCGATACTGTTTGCAAGGATAGCAACAACATCGTATGATCTTACTAGGTCTGGGTGTGGGGTTTAGGTGAGGATGAAAATGAACGCTTACACCCACACCCCACCCTCAAGTCATAATTTAAATATTAAATAAATATATATTAATTAGGGCGACCATGATTTACTTTAAAACGTTCTTCGTGAACTAAATCAATAGCAAAAGAATATTTTAATGCATCCATTATAACAACTGATATTACCGTATAATTCATTGCAGTAATTGCAACAAAAGTAAATCATTTTAAGGGTGGGTATGTGATTGATACTTTAGAGGCATCCACACCCACACCCACCCTTAACTTTATTTAAATATTTGTTTCAGTTTATTTTACCGCCGTTGGAGAAATTCATTTTCCGTATGTTTATTATATTTTATAGATCATGCTTCACAAACTATCGATCCCAACACATATCCGAAACTGTTTGCTTTATATTTTTGCTGTTTTATTCACGTCAATTGGTATTTGTTTTCTTCGTCCTATGTGTCAAAAAGATGAACGAATTATATGCAATAAAGCAGGCGAAGTCACCACTTTTCAACCTTGCTTTCCGTCAACATTACTTGATTCCGCAATAGCCTGTCACAATAGTTATTCTTGTCAAAAACAATCAAAGACAAAAATAAATCTTTACGTCAAGTTGGTTGAATACCAAGGCTCGTGCATAATATTCCACCGCCACTGAAAGGAACCTGGCCTCATTGTATCAATCAGTTTACAAAATTAACATTCTGGAATATGACTGAATTCGATTCCATTATTTATTTATGTATTTGCTGCTGTGGCTGATAACTGGCACGGAAAACTTGATTATCATATTAACGCTGAAGTACTCGTTCTACATCCATCTATTGTTGTATTCAAAGAACTGCTACGAAAGAGTGGTTTTGAGGGAAACTATGCTCCAACAATGGCTAAGCAGGCGTTTTTAAATGCCTTTCTTCAGCTGCGATTTTTAGAATTACCGATCATCTATAATGTAAACATAGCTCTGTATTTGGCCTGCCCTGATTTATAGAAACGAATGCAGCCGGATTTTGAGATTGTTCACTATACACTCACTAAGTCGTTTCTTATGAAATCGGAGAGTAAAATAGAAGTTCGTCTGAAGCTCTACGGTGAAGCTATAGAAGAATACAAGAAAACTAGTGTGTTTGATCAAGTGAAACTAAGATTTCTTTTCTTTTTTAATTTTTTGCATCAAAATCGCAAGTATTCTACAGGGTGTAGGTGGAGGTGTCGTTTAGAGAGAAGAACCATACAACACCCACACCCACACCCATTTAATAATAAGAAGAAAACCATCGATTGATTATTATTAAATGCTGTTATTTTATTTAGATTATTTTATTAAAATATTCATTACAATAGAAAATGGATGGAAATAAAACTTTAATGGTAACAAGTTTGATTATTATTATGGTTATGTTTTTTTATATGCTAAATATTCACTCACATTCAGTGAATATTTTACAATTCTGGAAGAATAAACCTGTACTTAATTCTACTAAACAATGTACCATCATTTTACGTCATGGTCTTGGCCGGCTTGGAAATCTTTTATTTCAGTTTGCGTCAGCCTATGGTTTATCACTTACATATTCATGTCGATTGCATCTAGATCAACAACTTATTGATGAACTTCAAAAATCATTCGAAATTAATTTAACCAATTTATTACCAAAATCACAATTGAATAATTCTACTTTGACTAACAAAATATACAATCATTGCTCATATATTCCTATTCTTTTAAATTCAAACAACAGTTATTCGACTGAATTGTCAGGATATTGGCAAGTATATAGATATTTTATCGATCATATAGAACAAATAAAACAACAATTACGTTTTAAACAATCAATTCTCGATCAAGTCAATAATTTCTTCGATAAAAATATTAGTAAAAATGTTTCCACTTCCGTAGGCATCCATATTCGACGAGGAGATTTCTTAGGTGTTCGACGTGTTTCATCTGCCAAATATATATTCGATGCAATGTCTCATTTTCTAGTGAAGTATCATTCAGTTATATTTATTATAACATCAGATGACAAGCAATATTGTCGAAAAACATTTGGTGAGAAAAATAATGTATTAGTGACACCCGATTCATTCAGTGCTGCTGATGATTTGGCTACATTGACTCTATGTAATCATACTATTCTTACTGTAGGAACATTTGGATGGTGGGGAGGTTTTCTTTTACATAATAGATCAGGTGATGTATTAACTGATTCAAAACCGGATTATACTCCTCTTGATGTTGATTGTCGAAAAGATGATTTTTTCCCACCATGGTTTTCATTTTTAAACAATACAAATTAAATTGTTCAGAGCTTCTGTCAAAAAAATAAAGATGCTTTAATATATTATCTGTTTTAGATGAGATTTCAAATAACTTATTATCGACAATTATGCATTTTTATACTAGTCGTCATTGGTAACGGTGTAGTCTTGTTTACTGATTAATCGAATTTAATTAAGTTTTTACTTCGTGCATTCAATTATACAAGATATCCTTTATTGAAAAATATACAACAACTGTTATAATAGCATATTTTTCATTAAATAAATCTAAACATAGTAAAGTTCAATATCAATCATGACTTGAAAATCTATTAGGATTTCGTCAATCACCCATCACTGAGAATGCATCCTATTCCGCACCGGAATCGATTCCGTCCAATTCCGAGAACTCGATCGACACTCAACATAAGAGATCCAGTCGAGATTGGTCTTATCGTAGTTGGTAACTCGTTGGCATGGGAGTTTATTTATTTATTTTGATATAGTTTTTCTTTTTCAATCAAATCATTTAATTCATCAATGTTTTTATTTTCGAATGATTTTCTTTTATTGAAAATATTATTTTTAGTTGACATTATTTCCAGCTTTCAAAAATCTTGTTTTTCTTCATTTTATTTACTTTGTATTTTTTTATTTTTATTTCATTGAGGGTGTGGGTGACTATCTCTTCTTCATTCATAGTCAGATCCAAAGCAACACCCTTTTTACATTAAAAATAATGAAAATAAAGTAATAAGAAATGACTTGTCAAGCGTTGAATATTAGAAAATAATCGTGAAAATAATATGATGAAGAAGAGTTTTTGTTGGTTTATAAACAGAAACTGTTTAAATAAAATAAAGCTATCGATGAAAAATGTTTTGAAAAGGCTAAAATTTTCATTTCTATAAGTGATTCTATATTTTCCAAAAACAAATTTAATAGAAGTTTTTGATCTGATAGGAAATCAATTTCAAAACTATGAATAGTTAAATATCAGTCAAAGATTTTTCTTTTTTTTCTTTGGAATGATGATCACCGATTGACTATAATATGATTTGTATAGATGGTTATTACTGATCTTATTTTAATTTTTAATGAATACTATAACTTATGAGAAAAGAAATGTGTGGTGTGATACATTTATTCAAACGAATGAAAAAAATTTCATTTTAAGAATCATATTTGAACAAAATATGCAATCATTTAAATTATCTATTTTTCTATTTTTGAAGAAAAATTACGTTGTAAATTGATTTCAACTATTGACTGAAGGTGCAATGATAAGATCTGATACATGAAGATAAGTTCATCATAAAACGTGTAAGTATTATACTCAAAGTGTTTTACATGAGAAAACTGTAAGAAAAGAAAAGGATATTTATTGAAGTAATTGATAGTTGTGATTGTTGACACTTCTTGCTTTTTTTTATGACAAATAGGATAGACATAATTTGTTGCAAAATATTTCTATGATACTATACTTCTGTCGATTTTACCTATATTATGCAGAAAGATACCTCTGAAGAATCCGAGAATGCTTCCTATTCCCAAAAGTTACACATTCCGGAATTGCTGCACCCACCCAATTTAACATCATTCAATTCCGGAATTCCTTGCATACGATTCCTGCCTTTTCCGGAACAGATCGAATTCGATTTCTGCCAATTCCGGAATTCCTTCCATCAGATTAATGCTATTCCTGCCGATTCCGGAATTACGAAAGATATGCTTGATGTAGAAACGAACATGGTGAGCGACTTATTCCATTCCGTAGCGGAATTCCGGAATTCGTGCACAGTCCGGCTTTTCCGG
>CAJNOI010000162.1:114298-165942 GCA_905250115.1 Adineta steineri
CGTAGCGGAATTCCGGAATTCGTGCACAGTCCGGCTTTTCCGGAATCGCCCGGAATAGGCAGGAATTCCTGCCTATTGCGTACTTCTTCACGGACCGAGCCTCCCGCACACCCACACTATTGTGTTTGCCCATCGACCGAGCTCCCCGCGCACCCACACTATTGTGTTTGCCCATCGACCGAGCTCCCCGCGCACCCACACTATTGTGCTTGCATACCGACGAAAGGTCTCTATGTTAAGTTTTACGTAAATATCAATAGATCGAGCCATTCCGGAATTGGTAGGAATGTGCAGGAATTCCGGAAAAGGTAGGAATCGAATGCAGGGAATTCCGGTATAGGCAGGAATCGAATACAAGGCAATCCGGAATAGGCAGGAATCGAATGCAAAGAATTCCGGAATTGAATTATGTTAAGTTGGGTGAGCCAAGCGATTCCGGAATGTGTAACTTTCCGGAATAGGATGACTGCTCAAGAATCCATGAATTTCGTAGTATCTTATGATTGAAGAGAGTGATCTTTGAGACGACATGTGTTTCGATATTTTCACTTCGTATTATAACAAAATATTTGCATTCTTTTTCTATCAGAATGCAGACATTATAGATCAAATCGTTTGGGTTTGTTGTATATTTCTAGAGATCTCAGTTTGTTTGACAAATATTGAGACAACACTTCTTCCACATGCTTCTCAAGGCCGAATTTATTGTTATTCTCTCATTCGAACTCATATCTTTATTTTTTTATAACACACTTCTGCATAAGTAACTTCACACAAGAATAGAACAAATATTTTTCTCTTCTCCTTTCTGCATTATAAAAATTGAGTTTATCAACTATCATATAACGTATTTCTTTCACAAATCTGCGCATCACACAGTAAAAACTAAGATGAATCTCGCAGAGCAAGAGAATCATAATCAACAGCATCTATTACTGTCTTCATCTACTACTAACGATGATAGTACTGTAAAGACTCGACGTAGTTCATCTGTACTTATAGCAATAGAACCCGTTGTGTTATTAACGGAAGAAGTTGATGATGGCGAATCGGTAGCTACATCGAAATCATTTGCTCTATCCGGTATCCTCTACAGTCTTCTAGGATGTTTTCTCTTTTGTACAGCCACATTTACTATTAAAGAATTACAAATTGATTTACTCGATGCACTCGTCATACGTTTCATCATACAGATTTTTCTGTTTGGAATCTTTGTTATTTCTCATCACTATCCAATATGGATCGGTTCGTCAAAAGAAAAATGGTTACAGTTGGTCTTATGTATTCTAAATGGTTTTGTTTTTCTCGGGTATTTTATTGGTTTTCGTTATCTTCCTCTGCCTGATTTAACAACAATTAATTTTACTCGTTTATTATGGACAGTTGTCTTTGGTATACTCATTTATAAAGAGAAACCATCAGTGATCATTTTCTTAGCTGTTTTCTTGACACTTATTGGCGTTGTATTTGTTGCACAACCAACATTTATCTTTAAACAGAAGAAGATAGCGTCAGAGATTACTCTAAATATGACATCAACTACAGCATTAAATGGAACAGACATAGTGAACACGTTTTTATTTAGCAATCGAATGATTGGTATCTCTCTTTCGTTAGCGACAGGACTTTTCTCTGCATTCAATCTTCTAATCTTTAAACAACTGATAACTTTAAAACTTAAAACGAGTGTTTTAATTCTCCAACATTCTTTTGTTTTTCTTCTATGTTTAATATTCAATCAATTTTATAAATATTTTCTATTGAATGATCTAACATTCTTTACATTGACTATTTTTCAATGGAAATATTGGTTAGCTACATTAATTAGTCTATTACAAACACTTGGAGTAATCTGTGGAAATCGTGCTGTGAAACGTGAACGACCATCTATTGTTACAATAGTCTCAGCATCAGAGATTATTTATGCTATTCTTCTACAGAATATATTTACAAAGGATAAATCAAATTTATGGGTTTTACTTGGAAGTACATTGGTAATATCGAGTGTTTTACTTATCGGTGTACACAAATTTGTACAAGAACGAAAGACAAAAAAGAAAAAGATTGATGATCGTAATAATGTTAACAAATGAGAAGAGATCTTAAGAAACTTATCGAGTTAATATTTTTTTTCTTTTTTTTTGCGTATATTATAATATATATTTGATTCATGTTTGAAATACATTTTCACAAAGAGAATGAATATTATCTTGAGATTGTGGGTGAGTGTGGGTATGGGTGGAACATTCTCTTTTTCCCACATATTCATACTCAAGATTCAAATAAAAACTGTGCTCCACTCACTTGTTTTTTGTATGTATAGCATATTGAATTGTAAAAGGATTCGATTATTTGTCCACCTAATTACTTATTTTACTAACGTTGAAGCAAAGTGAAGCACTTTGAGGGTGTGGGTGTGGGTGTTATATTCAACAAACACCCGCATCCTCACTCGCCCCATACCCACACACAATACTATTTTATTTTATCTTGTAAAAAAAAAGAGTTGCGGCAGATGTTTGTTTTTTAATGGTTAGAAAATTGATTTATTTTAGAAGTCTCAATGAACGAGAATTTGTTTTTCTTTGAAAGAAATATTGTTGAGTTTTTTTAAATATCTGTGAACTAGTATAACCGAATGTTACGAGGATATTAGTCAATTAGTAAATGAGTTTAGTACTGAAGTTATTTTTTCATTATATTATATCTTTTTTTTATCTTGTTTATCTATATATCGAATTCGAATAAATGGATGAGGAGGTATTTAGATGAGATATACTAATGAATATATTTTTTAGCCATTTAAAGGCTTGTCAGCTATTTGTTTATTATGAGTTTATTTTTCCAGTAGCTAATTAATCTGCAATACTATTTAATGTACCTATTTACCCATTTAACGGTTTGTTTGCTACTCAAAAATCTGACAACTATTTGTTTACAATGAATATGTTTCGTTGATTGCCAACTAAATCAGTATCAGTATTTAAAGACTGGCATACCTCTTTAAATAGTTGCTCGATATCTAATCTTTAATTTTTATTTTCACGAATAGCTATTTGATCATAAAGTGGTATTTAATAGATCTTCATAGTTATTTAAAGCTAATGATTTTTCATTTTATAATTATCTAAAAAAAGACATGGATTTTATATTTTATAGTTATACAGAGATACGAGTGAATGAGATTATTTTATTGATCGATTTTGATATGTGAATAACGTTCCCCGCATCATATTTTGTACTTTTGTAAAATGCTAATATCATTCTTTATTGTAATTATTATCAGACATACGAAATATATATATATACGTATTTATACACGGATCTTAAACGTAATCTGAACATTGGTATATAATATTCTCACTTAGTTTCAACTAGAATTTTAAAATCTATATATTTTTTTTTACAGTGTAACGGAATGAATTTTATTTTTTTATTTGAGTAATCATAAAGCTTTCATCCGAGCAAGAAGGTAACAAAAAGATTTTTTATTTTATAGTTGTATAAATAATATTAAGATATTTATTTTGATATAAAAGAATAATTAAATAGTTACGTCGAAGCGCTAAAAATAAATGTTATCATGCTGTGCTTCAGCAAACTCATAAATTTAATTTAATTATGAGATTTGAATTCTTTTTTTTTCTTTCTTTTGTCTCTATGTTATCAGTCTTTAATCAAATATAGTATTCCAGTCTCAACTAAATTCTCATGTCAACTGTGACATATATATGAGAAAAAGAAATGATTATTGTATCGGTAAATCCTAATTCAGTCTATATACCTGTTGTTCAAAGTAATGATTTATTTTTTAAATTTCTATTCTTTAATTTGTTTGTATAATTAGATGGATGTTTGAAAGCAGAATTTGATTCAACATATCCAATTCATCTTAATGGAATAATTAATGAAAACGAATTTCAAGAATCAATTCATAAAATAAATCATACAATTGCTTCACGTAAAGTTTTATTAATCATAGGCGTTATTCTTATCTTGACTATAATAATTGGTATGATATTATTTCTTGTTGGTGCAATAACAGCAACTACGAATATAGAACATGGGTTTCCTGCATTAGTTGGTGTTGGAATGAGTATAATTATGTTTGGAATGGTTTTTTGTATTATTGCATGTTGTACTCTTCAACTTCGACGTGCAGAAAGAATGCGACGAGTAATTGCAGAAGAATCAAGAAAATATTCTTCTCGATCACCAATACCTAGTAGTTGGAGATTAGATACGTCAACGGGTTATACTGAATATTATGGAAACCAATATAGGCATCAAGTAGTTTATCATGTAAGGAGATTTTATTTTTCAATGAATTTGTTAATATCATTCTTTTTAGTTAGTAATAGATATTGGCCGTTCTATTGTTCCTGGAAGTGTAGCATATTATCCTAATCAAATTGCTTCGGATCAAATAATAGATTTTGGTGGACAAAGTAATTATGCACCTCCACCTTATCCTGGACAATTAGCAGAATTTTGTTCTCAATGTAATGCACCACGGCAAGCTCTCACAAGTCAATTCTGTTCATCATGTGGACATTCATTTAATAAATATTAAATAGATATTTGTTTCTATGTATTCACATATTTAAGTTCTCGATTAGATAACAACGTCATACACGAGCGGATATCTTAACAGTTCTATTTTTGACAGCCATAGAATCCCATGAGACAAACGCTTTAGAAAGAGATATCTTTTTTGTTAGAAATCATACAGCTGTTAAAATTTATTATAATAATATCATGAAATAATATACGATTTAACGTTAATAGTCCATCGATAAATGTGTGAAAAATTTCGGTTTGTACAAAATCATTCATTTATCATACATTCGATGGGATGAATTTTTAGTTCCATTAGATTCTATATGGAGACCTTCTCTACACTATAACAAATAATAAGTGTCAAATAAAATCTTTCTTCGGTACTATTTTCTGTAATAAAAAAAATAGAAGTCTTAATTAAATTAGAAAAACTATTTTATTGGTTTGATTTGTTGTCATTTATATTTATGTTGATAGAAATCTAGTTAACTAAAATATATTAGTCACTTTCCAATAGATACTTGACTTGTCATTGAACTATATTTAGAAGGATGTAAGAGTGACTTTCTTCTTCTTTACCATCATTATCGTGACACTACCCACGTCTTCACAAGTATACTTCGCCTCTTAGAATCAATAGTAGTTTATTTATTTTCAAATCGAGAATTTTATTGGTTACTTAATAGTTAAAAACTCTTATTTTGAACAGATCAGAGAAGAATAATGAGTTATTGTTTAATGTATGGATACTAATGTATTTGTTATTAATATCCATACTCGCAAAGTTTAGTTGAAAGTCTTAATATTGAACGAGGTTAAATAGTAGTTTGGATTATATAATGTTTTATAAGCGTAATATTTGTAGCAGATTAATAAAATATGAATAAATAAATAAATAGATAATAACCGTCGATAAGCCTTAACAATGTAAGAGAACCGCGACGCTACTCGAAGCAGATTTTGCAACAATAATATCGGGTTTATTGTCTTGATTCACATCGACAACTGCTACTGATGATGGAGAAGAATCAACTGTGTAAGTAATTTGAGCATTAAAGGTGCCATTGCCTGCATTGAGAAGGATATCGACGTCGTTCGAATTAGAGTTTGCAACAATAATATCAGGTTTGTTATCACTATTCACATCAACGACTGCTACTGACCATGGAAAACTGCCAGCTGGATAACTAGTTTGAGCACTAAAGGTGCCATTGCCTGTGTTAAGAAGAACACCGGTGCTGTTCGAACCAGAGTTTGCAACAATAATATCAGGTTTATTGTCGCTATTTACATCGACGACTGCTACTGAATATGGGTGAGTACCAACTGTGTAAGTAGTTTGAGCATGAAAGGTACCACTGCCTGCGTTAAGAAGGACACCAACGTTGTTCGCACCATAGTTTGAAACAATAATATCAGGTTTATTATCACCATTCACATCGACGACTGCTATTGAATTTGGATTATAGCCAACTGCGTAAGTTGTTTGAGCATTAAAAGTGCCATTGCCTACGTTGAGAAGAACACCGATGTTGTTCGAACCAAAGTTTGTAATAATAATATCAGATTTGTTATCGCCATTCACATCGACGACTGCTACTGAGTATGGAAGAAAGCCAACTGTGTAATTAATTTGAGCATTAAAGGTACCGCTACCTGCGTTGAGAAGAACACCGATGCTGTTTGCACCAGAGTTTGTAACAATAATATCGGGTTTGTTGTCGCTATTCACGTCGACGACTGCTACTGAGTATGGAGAAGTGCCAACTGTATAAGTCGTTTGAGCATTAAAGATGCCACTACCTGCGTTAAGAAGAACACTGACAGTATTCGAATTACGGTTTGCAACAACAATATCGGGTTTGTTATCATTATTCACATCGACCGCTGCTACTGATATTGGTTGAAAACCAACTGCGTAAGTAGTTTGATTAAGAAAAACATTGCAGGCTATCAAAAATAAAAATTATTTTCAGCATATTGAATTGCATAAGATTTGAATAACGTTATCTCAGTTAGCACAAAGGTCATGAATAGGGTGTGGGTGCGAGTGTGTGATGGATATAATACTTATACTTACACCCACACCCTCAAGATTCTACAATGTTTACTTAATTAAATCTTTTCCTATAATAATTTTAATAATTAAACTTTTAGAATTATAGTGATTCCAATCAGAAACTACTTCTAATTGAAAGAAGAAAGATGACAGTTTATAAAGATTTATGACAAAATCGAATGAATTCAGATTGATCTAATTTATTACCAAGAAATTCAATTGAAAATTTGCTTAACAGACATTGATGATTTGTATAGATGTGTTCAATATCTCTGTAAAACTGCCTTAATTCTCGATAAATTGAAACTATTTTCCAAGAAGATAATAACTTTTTTTCTATCACAGATATATTTTCTTCAAAATCTGTGCAATCAATACTGACCTGATGGAAATTGTCTTCCACTAATAACCTCCATACTAATAACATCTACATCAGTCAGCATATTTTCATTTTGATTCAAAATATTATCAAATAATTCACAATTAGAGGTTGATCGATGAAAAGTGGCTGCTATACATTGACTCTGACTTAAACATGCGAATTGACAATTCTTAATATCTAATGTAATACTATTAATGAATGGTAAACAAGTTGTATTTGCACAATAAAACTTGGAATCAATCTTTATGGACATTATCATTGATCGCGTATCTTCTCCGATTATTTCCGTAATAATCATAAATAAAAGCCATAAACAAATTTTTCTTGACGTCATCACCAAGTAGATTGTAAAATGATGAAATGAATTTAACTCATAATAGGAGACAAAGTATTTATTGAGCAGTAAATAATATTTCTCTCTCTCTTTTGAGTAGGTAACACACCGTTTACTCTCAGAATTCATTTCATTAATTTAATGGAAAACAATCTTCAGTTCTTTTTCTCTAAATTTCTTTTATGTATCTAATGGAAAAATACTCCACACTTCTTTTATCTAGAATTCATATCATTATTCTAATAGAAAAACAATCTTCAGTTTTTTTTTCGACAATTCATACATCAATTTACTCAAAAATCAGTCCTCGGTCCTTTTGTTTTGAAAAAGATTTATTCATTCTGGGTGTGTGGGTGTGGGTTTAGATCAACGAGAGATACCTATACCTGAATTTCTCATCAACTCTTTTCTTTATGTACATTTTTTGCCTAACTATTTATTCTTGCAACAAAAATTGATCGATAAGCGCGTACGTATAAGTGCGACATCACACTACCACGATGAGTTTTATTCATGTATTACTGTATAAATAATTCGAAAATTATTTCACTTCCATATTCAATTCATAAAAACTAATCTTTATATTCTTCAATGATTACATCCAATTGTATTTCTTATTATACGCCTTTTCAACCACGTCATAACAACAGTTAAATGTAAAAGAGAAAGAGAGTCAAATAAAACAATATATATATATGTTCTTCACATACTCGTATGATAAGAATATGGAGGGAGCAGCACAAGATAACATGGCGAAGCAAGTGGCAAGAACTGTTGATACTTCGATAGTACTTCGCACAGAAATAAATTTAAACGAAGATAATCTTAGTGAAGAAGCCAAGAAACAATTCAGTGATCATAGTGAGATTTTATGTGCATACCGATTGAATGCTCGCGTCATTCTTGCCAACAATCGATTATCACCAACTGGACGTCACCTATACTGTTTGATGCTCGAAACGAATTATTCAAACTGCAAGAATGTTCTCAATTATGTGGCCTCACATCCAGAATTAAAAATAACAACACAATCGATCCGACCTCCATTAATTTTATGTGGGCTGGGTCGGACAGGTACAACACTGTTATACAATTTACTTGCTTGTGATCCGGCATGTCGAGCACCTTTCGCGATGGATATGATGGATCCGGTTCCACCACTCGCTCGTTCCGACACATCCAGAGAGATGCATCGTAATAAAATTGCAAGCGCGTATAGTAATACATTTAATTCATTAGGACTGAACGATTACCTACGTGATATACATGCTTCTCATCCATCATTTACTCATGACGAAGATTTATATGTTCTTTCCCAAGCTGGTCTTAACTGGCCCACTTACTTGCTTGCATCTCATCGAGAGAATGAATTTGCAAAATGGTTCTTGAATGATACAAATAAAGACTTTGTCTATCAGTATCACAAGACATTTATCCAGATGTTGAACAGTGTCGATGCACCTCGATCACATTGGCTTTTCAAAACTGCAATACATGCACTTTATTTCAATACACTATTGAAATACTATCCCACAGCTTCTCTGATCATGACTCATCGGCGACTTGACGAAGCACTACCATCATGTGCTCGCTTGGCAATTGCCTTTGCGACTGCTTATTTTGATAACAATAAAGCCGATGTAAGAATAGATAAGAAAATGGTTGTAGAGCAACTTTTAAACGTTTATGATGTCATTATTCGGAGAATCGTCGAATTTCGACGGACTAATCGAGATGTTCCTGTTCTTGACATACTCTATGATGATTTACTTGCACAACCAATTGACACTGTTCGTCGAATATATCAACATTTTAACATGGCATGGTCAGAAGATTTCGAACAGGCTATGCTTGGATGGCTTCGTGATAATCCTCAGGGCAAGCAAGGACGCAATACCTATACCCTTGAAGAATTTGGATTGGATCGTGAAACAATAGACAAGAATTATGAGGAATACAATAATATGTTTCTAAAAACTCGAGACCAATCCGAAACAGACGCTAATATAATAAAAAATTAAAACTCTATTACAACAAATTCATTATAAACATCAATAAATAATCTATTACTTAGCTCGTTCTATAATTTTCACATTTAGCAAATAGATCGTCACATTAGTGGATGTATCTGCCTTAACTTTATTCGTTATACGTCGTGCTGTTCAAAAGTTAAACAGATAGTTTTGATGAGTTTTAGTATTCTGTAGCGTTTTAGTAGTACAGCTTATGATAACAGTAATCACCTGAATTGTTCTCTAGATATCTTTGATGGTTGGGTTCATCCCTGAGCACTTGCTCATAGAGTTTTTGCTTTTCTTGGCTGTAGGTGAAGATAACAGAGCGGTATTGAGTACAGTGATTGGACGAGTACAAGTACAAATAGTGTGTACTTCACGAATTTACTTTGCACGGAAACTTAGACACACTGCACTGTTCTATACTGTACTCAGTACTGGTACTGAGTACAACTGTACTACAGTAAATTGTACCGAGTACCGATACTACAGTGCAGTTGTACTAAGTACTCTACAACAATACTTTATTTTGCTTCTAAAGTGATTATCTATTAATATTTAAAAACTTTATACTTTAATGAGATTTGTTGGAATAACGAAAATTGAATGTATTATCAATGTAGTTGTGATATAGTATAGATATACATTAAATAATTCAAATCATGTCGAGTAATTGTCTGCGTTCATGAATAAGACAAATAATCATAATGAGGTTGAGTGAAAAGCTTATTGGCGAGACACAACAGTATGTATACATGTCTAGAGTATTATATTAAGTGGTATCATCAAGAGCTTATATTCAAAATGTATTTCCTTTGTATGTATAACAACGTTTTATTCGGATTAATGCTAAGAATGACTGCTGAGCAATTGAAAATACATTTCGATTTTTCTGAAATTGATAATAATCGAATCGATGGATAGTAAAAGTTATGTCATTAGAATTATAACGCCAAAACAGAAATCTTTAGTAATTTCACAGAACAACAAAATATGTTTTAAAAATAACATACGCCTCTCTCATTCGTGCTGTAATGGTAAAGAATGATTTTATTTACCAAATTTCTAATTTTTTACTATATAATACCTAGAATTTCAAAAGACCTCTGAAATGTATGACTGGCATATAACATATATGAAAACATTCACAAAAGAGTTTTGTTAAATTACAAGGGATCTTATAAAGTACTTAGTACATGTGTATTTAATACAGGTACTAAGCACGTATTCACTAAAGTATCAGTCCCTAATACGACCGTACTAAAGTAAAATGTACTTAAGTCCTGGCACTAAGTACACTGGTCCAATAAATAGTATATGTGGTTGTCCTACATAAATGTACTGTGTATTATGGATTTTTAAATAAAAAGTACGAAAATACTTCAGTACTGTACGAAGTATCTAATCACTGACATGCACTAATTCATTTATGCAAACTTATATTTCAATTATCTGTTGTTGTTTGATATTTACGTCATTTGAAAATGTAAAAGGCATATTCGTTTCTGTCGTTCTGCTATTGAAAATTATCAGTTCGAAGTCAGCAGTTTTCTTATCACATATTCTTTTTGTTTGAAAGATAACCATGTCAGATGACTATTTATCTAAACTATGTGATATATTATTCTTTTTTTTGGTTTCACAACATTATAGAATAACTTCTAACTATATCACAACTAATTCCTGCATTTTCACAACATATTAGCAGCTCAGTTAAGTTAAATTAAATGCACCAACATCATGACTTTTTCCTAATAGCATAGCATAAATAAATGCTCTCATACTCGCAACCTGTGTAAATATAAATATATTTTATTTTCTATCAGATAAAAAAATGTGTGAAAAAGTAGAGAAAACTCGATACGATCCACGAAATATTCAAGTCAACTTCGATCAAAATGAAACTCTGTTAAAGGCGGGGGTGGCATCACAACAGTCAATGAGAGCACAGTAAATATTTTAATGTATCATTACATATGCAAAATATATAATTTCATCCTATTATTCGTAGACATCATTGGCAACATGCTGTTTTTTCAACTCAATATAAATATTTGTATGTAATTTCATTATTATTAATCCTTGTTAGTTGCTTTTTGGTTATAATGAGTTATGAACATATAGCACACAAAACAAGTATTGACAATAAGCGTAAGTTAAATATCATATTTTTGAAATATTCATTCTTATGAAAGAGAACTTGTTAGAGAGTAGCGAAGATTTGAAAAATGATGCAACAAAACTATTGACAACTAAAGACAACCACGATGAAAACAATGATCAACTGCTTGAATTACGACGATCGGATTTCGAATATGTGAGTATTTTTTATCCGTAATTCAAAATATATAATCTTCCTCAATTAAGCGTGAAATCGAACCACCTGAAAATCTTGGTTATATAAATATCTATATCCGTCAATCCAATCGTCATAGTATTCGACAACAATCTAAAAAGATACGTTTTCCAGTGGCTCGTTACCATCGCCGACGATTTCGTATGTATTCTATTGTTCTAAATATTCATCTCATCATTCAATAAGAACTGTTTTTGAAGCTCTTCATGGACCATTTCTCAGTTTTACACCTCGCATTCCAATTTTTGCTGACCGTTTGACAAAACAAACAATTATTTATTCACCAACTGGAGGCAGTAAGTACTCATATCGATACAAAATATTTCGATGAGGAATATCATTATTATTGTAGTTTATATCTTACCTCCACTGATCAACTTTTATGGTAAAATGTTTTCGATAGCGGAACTGATTGTTTCTGGTTATGCTAGTTTGGTTAGCAATGGTGGTGAACAAAGTGGTCCTATTAATATGTTGTCATATTTTCAACCAATGCCATGTATGTGTTTATTTCATTGAAAAATATATGACATATGTTGAGTATTGTTTGTTTAGTGTATG
This sequence comes from Adineta steineri, assembly GCA_905250115.1. Classification (NCBI taxonomy): domain Eukaryota; kingdom Metazoa; phylum Rotifera; class Eurotatoria; order Adinetida; family Adinetidae; genus Adineta; species Adineta steineri. The sequence continues at coordinate 126,566 of CAJNOI010000162.1, forward strand.
GTCGCGGTATACCCAGAATTAATCCAATGACAGGTGGTTTTACCGGTGGCATACAAACAAGTTATAAACGGTTCGATACTAGAAAGTATTCTCGAACGCATGCCAATATCGATTTAACGTATGAGACGGAGGATGATGATGAAAAGCCACGATCATATCAACGAAACTATTATAAGAGACGACACCCATTAAAACGTCCTCATTCATCAGGTAATAAAGTTCATTATGAATATTTTTCATTATCTAGTTAAACAAACGGAGTTGAATATTCCATAACTTCTATATGTTCATTTAGCTCCTGCATCCTATTCAGCTGTGCTATATGTTTGGTCTGGTCAAGATACTTCTGTAACAAATGCAGCTGATTTTGTTGCTGTAATTGATTTCAATGAAAAATCCCCTACCTATGGACACATTCTCAAAACAGTATCTCTTATTTCAGATCCTGAAAAGGGAATTGGACAAATAAACAACGAAGCACATCATTCTGGCATCTCTTCCAACAAGAAATATTATATTACTGGAGGTTTACTCAGTTTTCTATCGAAACAAAAAGAAATATTCGTTTGGGAAATTCCTCAAAATCCAAAAGATGGTCCCAAATTTATCTGTGGAATCGATGCACCAGGTGCATGTCCAGATGAATTTTTACCCATTGGTAATAGTGAATTTCTTGTAACTATGATGTGTAATGAATCTGCAGGTAGTCCTGGTAATGTAGCAGTAATTGATGCAGATACGTGCATTGCAAGATCATTACTACGAAATGCTTCAGATATACAAGATTTCAATCCACATGGATTCGGTCGTCTTGACAATGGTTCTATATTCACAGCAGATTATATTCTTCCAATCACATTGACAAATACTGATGCTTCGACAATTGTATTTCGAAATACTGTTAGGCATATTTTTCCCGATGGTAGTTTACAAGATACTTTTCAAGTTCGTTTTCCTACTGAACCTGGATCGACAACAGGACTTGGACATGGCATTGGTTTTATGGAATTAAAAACTATTCCAAATGATCCACTGGGACGTGCATTAGCTTGTGGAACTAACACAAATATTGTCTACCTATTTGGAGCAGGGATACCTGAACCAATGCCTGTACTTGATGCCTCACAGGTAAATGATTATATTAAACGTCCTAGTGCTGGCCTTGTGTCAATCTTTCCCGATGGTTCACGGATGTTAATGACATTTCAAATGCGATTTGTGATGCTAGTTGACATTGTAGATCCTTTGCATCCTAAATTTCTTCATACATTTGATTTTTGTACAGATGAATCAGTTCGCGATATGCCTATTCTTTATCCTGGAACAAATCAAACAACTACCTTTTCGAAATTTTGTCTCAATAACAGCAATGTCGTTGGTTCACATGGAATAATGTTTCCAAATGGAGAAAATCGATTTGTTGTGTTGAATTATTTTCTTAAATTTGGCTTGGCACAATTTTCTGGTACACGAACAGTGCACGCATTTAAACTGAACAAAGATTTGACAAATTTCACTTATGATCATCAATTTAATCCTAACTTTCAATTTGATACTTCGTCAAAGAAAAAATATTCAACATTTCATTCGTTAAATGCCTATCCACATCATGCTCAATATCTAAAATTATAAACTCAAACTATTTTAATTCTTTCATACTATCTTGAGGATGTGGGTGTGGGTGATGGATTCAAGAGCATAGATATATGCTCAGATTTAATTCTAAACATATTTAGTATGTCAATACGAAAAGAGATAAGAAGAAAAATGTTCCGTAACATCAGTAGTTATTGATTAGTTAATTAATCGCAAATATTCAAAAGAACAGACAAGTCACTATCATAAAAATTTGTTACAACTAAATCTAGTTTATTATCATTGTTTAGATCAGCAGATTTTAATGCTGATGGACCAGTACCAGTTGGATATATGCTTTGAAATGAAAAGACTCCATTATTATCGCCTAATAACAAACTAAGTGATTGATCATCGAAGTTGATAACTGCTAGATCTAACTTTTTATCATTATTAAAATCAGCGGCGATCATTGAATCTGGAGATCGACCAACAGCATATGTCCGTGATAATTGGAAAGTTCCATTTCCATTAGGGACCATGCAAGTATTACGTTATTCAGAATAGTTTTGATTCATTAAAAAATAAAGGATATTGATGATTCGAGAGGAGAAAGGGATCAAAATGGCCCAAACTCAGATAATGTAATACTTGCATAGTCTCTTACCAAGCAATACACTTACCATGTTGTCCCATTGATTGGCTATTGCCAAATCCATATTCATATCTCTATTAAAATCAACGGCTATTACGGACGCCAGATATCGACCAACAGTATAGTCTGTTGAAGTTTGAAAACTTCCGTTGCCATACCCAAGAAGTACACTGATGGTGAAGACGAAATAGTTAGTCACTACTAGATCCAATTTTTTATCATTATTGAAATCCGCTGAAATTATCGACCACGGACCACTACCGACTTCATAGTTCGTTGCGATCTCGAACGTGCCATCACCATTGCTCAAAAGCACACTAATAGATGCTCCATTGTAGTTGGTTACTGCTAGATCTAGTTTAGTATCATTATTGAAATCTGCTGAAGTAATAGATCGCGGCAGTTCGCCAACGCCAAAATATTTAGGTGCTTGGAAAGTGCCATTTCCGTTTCCAATCATCGTACACACCGAATTATTATGTTGATTAGTTACTACAAGATCTAGTTTGGTATCAGCATTGAGATCAATTGAAATCATAGAAGCTGGATAATTGCCAACTATATAACTTGTTTGAGTTTGAAACGATCCGTTTGTATTGCCGAAAAGCAGATTAACGGTATCGTCACGATAGTTAACTACTGCTAAATCCGATTGGTTATCACTATTAAAGTCAGCTACGGTTACAGAGGCCGGATATCGACCAACGGTATAGTTCAATTGAGAGGAAAAGTTTCTATTTCCATCACCTAGTAGCACAGTCACCAGCTGATTGGTGTAAAGGACGATTGCCACATCTGTTATCTTATCATTATTGAAATCTCCCGCGGCTATACAATACGGGTATTTACCAACGGTATAGGTCTTTCGAGGTTGAAAAGTTCCGTCACCGTTACCATACAATACGCTGAGAGAGCTGTCAGCATAACTAACTACTGCTAGATCCAGTTTGTTATCATTATCCAATTCGATGGATATAATAGAATATGGCATTTTACCAACACTATAGTTTGTTGGGATTTGAAAATCTCCATTCCCGTTTCCAAGTAGTACACTAACTGTGTTGTCCTTTTGATTAGCTACTGCTAGATCCATTTTGTTATCGCTATTAAAATCTGATGAGATGATTGAATATGGACCTGGAGAAACGGAATACTTTATTTGAGTACGAAAACTACCGTCCCCATTTCCTTTTAATAAACTAATAGTGTTGTCATCGAAGTTGGCTATTGCTAGGTCTGATTTATGATCATTATCAAAGTCAGCGGACACAATTGAACTCGGAGTTTGACCAACGGCGTAATTCGTCGGAGTTTGAAAAGCTCCATTCGCATTAGCTAGCAGTATACTGACGGTACTGTCATTGGAGTTGACGACTGCTATATCTAATTTACCATCATTATTAAAATCAGCAGATATAGCATACATCGGTTGTCGACCTACGTCATAGTTTTGTATGGCTTGAAAGCTCCCGTTCCCCTGACCCAGTAGTACACTAATTGTATTGTTATATTGGTTGGCAATTAACAGATCCATCTTTTTATCATTATTCAGATCGTAGGATAACACAGAAATTGGACCACGGCCAACATCATAAAGCCATGGATACTTGAAAGCTCCTTGTCCATCACCAAACAAAATAGTAACGGTGTTAACATCTCGATTGGTCACTGCTACGTCTATTTCTCTATTGTTTCTGAAGTGACCCAGCGCCGCATAAGATGGATCGCTTCCAACGCTATATTTTTTGGATTGTTCAAAAGGTCTCTGGCAGATAGTCTCTAAAAGAAGATAACATTGAAATAAAATACTTTTTACAGAAAGAGCAATATTAAATAGGTAATAATTATCTACGTTTAAAAGAGATTTCATCATACTAAATTACCTGGCAAACAAGTCTCCTTACTTTTTGATTACTCTGAAATTTTAGCCAAAAATTGAAAAAGATCTTACAGAAAGAAACGAAGTCACTCTAGGACACTTCATCTGTATCTGTAAGTAGAATAAGAACATCAAAAATCATACTTGGAGATCTATGTCCTATAACAGCGCCAAGAACAGTTGCCACAATGATTATAATAGTCAATAAACATACTGGAATGATAAATCTCTTCTTTCTGTAGCAAGCACGTCTTGTAAATATAATAAGAAATATCATGAAAAATACAGTTAATAAATGTATAGTTAAACTTACCCAATTTTAGGATAAAGACATGCACCTAAATATAGATATACTATTAGTTCATGATAAATCAGTGAAAACTTTAAAATACCTGGAAATGGAGGTTCTAGTAGTACTTCCTCTGGCTCTATCTGTTTCAAATGAATGATATAAAGATCAGGTGCTGGACTGAATTGAGACTGAACGATCATTTGAGTACCAGGTAAAAGAAGTACTTCATCTTCATTAACAAAATGTGAATGAGCTCGCACATCTCGACTGTTTATAGCTTCAACAGAGAATAATGTCCGTTTACCATCATCACCCAAATACATATTGTTTTTTAGAACGGGTAACGAAGTCGTACACGATGTAAAACTCCACCAGATAACTGATGTACCAGGTGGAAATTGACCGCTTAAATCTTTGGTTACTCCTCGCCAAATGACTAATGATGGAACGCATGGTAATTTAGTTAGCGCAGTTAAAAATAGTTTTAGATATTTGAAATAAGGTCGTAATTTCTCGCGTGGCTCCTTTTTGAGTGTGTGATTGAGCATTGAATAGAGACTGCGATGCTTTCCTTCCCATTCAAGTGTATATAAGCGAATAGCGGCACTCTCATCGACTGTGAGTTTATCAGGTGGTGGGTTCGGTGTTTCTTTTAGTGCTCGTTGAACATAGACTGATAAATTATCAATAGTAGTAATTAGCGGAGCACATGCTTCGGTTAGAGATACTAACGGCTCTTCTGCATACTCAATAATAGGTCCAAGATTCGCTGTGATGTCGTTGATATTATTCATTTGTTTCAGAATCAAGTCATTGGGAATGACTTCCACGCCTCGATTATTTCTTGTTTCAAGGTGATTCAAAATTTTAGTAGAATGTTCTGTTGCAACCATTCCTTCTTTTTGATCTTCTACATTTAAGTTTATATGCAATGTGTCGAAACTGTACGGTAAATCAGTATTGATTTCCATGTCTTTGCCTAATATTGGTTGTTGATCATTCAAAAATTCATCACCAAACGTAGTTTCATGTAGCTCAAATTGATCATGATCGGTTGTCATCGCTATTTTTGACTTCTTATTATGACTCTCCATTGTCTTATACTTTTTGTAAATGAGAACTAATGCTAGAAAATTCAAATTAATAATAAAACAAAAGTGTTCGAAATATGTGCTAATTGATTGCTATTCAATAGATGAGATGATGGCGAGTAAATAAACGCAAGGCATCTCTCTGAATGAATTTTGAATATTCCTAAAAATTAAATCAGTTTCCAGGATTTTTATCAATTGATAAATGAAGAATATATTTTTATGTCTTATAATAATCTTTGTTTTTCTTGTAAATATATGAAGTTACAATCCGAATTAGAATCTTATAAAAATAATCAAATACACTTACTGTGATATATAATCGAACGAGAAAAAAACAAAACGAATTAAGAAAAAGTATATTTTTATCTCTTTTATAACAGTGATCAGTCATCCGTTAGTTACTTTTTTCGTATTAAAAAGTAAGAGGTAGAAGAAATCATGCCTAATATATTTTGCTTTCCTGCATATACTGTATTACTTATAAGTAATGTATAAAGGTATATATATATAGAACAATTATATCACACGCTTGCGAAATATATGCATTTAATAATATGAGTAATATCGATCACGATTATTTTATTCAATAAATGATCGATTCTAATAAGAAACTCTTCATTATAAATAGAATGAATTTGTTTAAATATATATATTTAAGGGTGACCGGTCATTTCGGTAAACGACAGTTCGTCCCCTACTATTCGTCCGGCACGATTCGGCCTAAATGCCATTTGTCCGATTTCATTTTGTCTCTTTACAATTCGTCCTAATTATCTCTTGTCCCATTACACTTCGTCCTTTTACACCTCGTGCAAATTTACTCCTTCTCATATATTTTATGATGTAGTTTTTTGAAGAGCAATTTCCATAGGAATTGAAAAACCAACTTGAGGATAGGTGTGAGGGTGTAGGTGTGGGTGTGGGTGTGGGTGTGGGTGAGGCTGTGGGTGTGGGTGTGGATGTGGGTGTGGGTGTGGGTGTGGGTGTGGGTGTGGGTGAGGATCTGGGTGAGGGTGTGGGTGTGGGTGAGGATCTGGGTGTGGGTGGGGGTGAGGGTATGGATGTGGGTGTGGGTGAGGGTTTGGGTATGGGTGTGGGTGTGGGTGAGGGTTTGGGTATGGATGTGGGTGTGGGATCTGTATCTTCTTTATTCACGTCCACCCTATACCCACACTCACCCTAAATTGTAATTTATATTATCGTGATAAAAAAATGAATACCTAACTTTTGGAACGAGATGTAAGAGGACGAAATGTAATGGGACAAGAGATAATTAGGACGAATTGTAAAGAGACCAAATGAAGTCAGACAAAAACCATTTAGGACGAATTAAAAAAGGACGAATAGTAGCGGACAAAAAAAAAAGGCCGAAATGTAGGGGTACCCATACTATCACACAATTACAAATTTCTAAATTATTTTTATATTCAACATTGAGATCACTTTCTTTAACGTTGTTTTTTCTTGATTAAATATATATATTTAATCTTACTTTTATCACTTGCGCTAGATATTAAATTATCAATAATATATTCATCTATTCACTTGAAAATACTGAATTATTCAATATATACATTTTTTTATTGATTATTCTTTTTATATTTAATATTTTATACATATACAAAGATCAAAAATAATCCCCTGACCAAAAAACAGTAGAACCATTCGAGTAATTAATTTTGATCTTTTCATATATTTCTTTTGGTAATCGAATATTACGCATCATTATTTCTTGGTTAATACCAATTTGAAGAGGACCAGCCCATTCAGTCAATTCTTCAATTGTCATATATTTTGGTAATGCAAACAGACAAATAACTTTATTTGATCCATAACGTTGTCGAATCTCTGTTGCAGCTAAAGATAATAATTTTTGTTCAAGATTACGATTTGGTGCTTGCCATTCCAATACACATATATCTGCTTCATTGTCGGACTTACCAATTACTACATAACCTTGTTCTTCTTCCTGTTCATATAGACAAACAATAGCACCATTGCTTTCCCATCTCATTTTAACCCAATGTTGTAATATTGTAGATGGAGTTCGAACAATTTGATAGATACGTGGATTATTCGAATGAATTTGATGTAAAAGTTCAAAATCTTTAGACGAAAGATCAGATATTGGACGCCATACAACATCGATATCTAATGGGCTAATAGTTTTCCATTCAATGATAATTTTAATAGGTTGAGGTACTTGTTCCCATCCAAAAACTGAATAATGATTGGGTCTTCCAGTACCTAACATTGATAGATCGAATTCATTACTTTTCTCCATTTTCTCAATAGCCATTTGTAAAAGATGTCGAGAAAGACCATGATTTCGATATTCTTCTCTAGTAGCTACATTGGTAATACCACCACAGAGATATTTCTTATTGTTTTCATTTGAGAATAATGTTAAACGTCGAATATGTAATGTACTAATTAATTTATCATTATACCATGCACCCAATGTATCACCTTCTTCATAATTTGGTGATGCATTCAATGAAAAATAAGATTTTTCCACATTAGGATTTGTTTTAAAGATAGGACACCATAAATCTACTGCTTGTTGTTGTTCATGCTTTTCGACATAACGATAAATAATCGATGAAATATCAATATTTGATACAGAGTTCATCGTATTAATTATACACCTATTAAAAATATGAAGAATATTAAATCCTAATTCGATAATGATATAAATAAAGTATTGATTCATGGTCGTATGGACTTCGTAAACTCTTAAAACTATCAACTCAATAGCAAGAATTAAAACAATATTTATTTTTCGATCTCTCCTATTTTCTATCAACAGGAAAATGTAGATCGTGTAGAATAATCTATTATCAGAACGGGAGAAAAAATGTATAAAGCGCTTATCAGACAGAAATGTGCCAATATCTATCATTTTCTTTTCTTTTCTTTCTTCTGTAACAAGGCAGACTATTCATATTTATCGTGTCATAATATCATCTACATGAAATTTCTCTCGTCTATCTATCTCATTGTTCTTGACAGTTCATTGAATAATGAGTCATTAATAAGAAAAAATCTCTTATTATATATTCAAATATTGTTTGAAATATATAAAAGAAAAGATCAAAGACAAAGAAATCTTATTTTTTTTATTGAATATGTAAAATAATTCTTTGTAAGCAAATTCAAATAATCAAAATCTAATCGAAGCCAATGTAATACATCTGATTTAATAATTAATGATCTTATTATAGATTTATTATTATTTTAATTTATTGTATCATTGATTATCATTGGTTTTATATTATCTTAATCAGAATTCAAATTTCACAATTATAAACTTTATACGAAATTAATATTTCGTTTGATAGTATATCAAGGATGTATATTTAATAAAATTAGAAAAGTTAAATTGTTAATTTAATTAATAGCAAAAACAAATCATATTCATGTGTCTTTCAATTGTGACACACAACTCGTCCATCTCTAATATACAATGAATTTTTCAATCGAGCATGCATTCTGTTACGCCCTTTTTTTCTATTCTCGAAATCAAACTTTTGATTAAAATCATGAATTGAATTTACTCAAAGTATGAAAATCACATGACATATTCGAAGCCGTTGAAATGAGTTCATTTTTGATTATTTTTTTATTATACAAACCATATATATGTATACGTGTATTTTTTTTATTCAATTCAGATCGAAATCAGCTACCAATCTACTGACAATACAAATAATGGCATGTAGACAAAAGTCCAACTGGTCCGCAGATCCAGTACCAATTAAACGTCAAAGTTATTCTTTGATTAAACGCAATGCTTGGGCAGATGATGATGATAATGATCGGTAAGTACAATATCAATTTCATGATGGTTATATATCTTTATTTTAATAATAGAATTCTTCAGAATAAGAGAAACCCTACCTGGCATTGGTGTTTTAGATGGTGTATTGTTGGATCATTACTCGTTGGAATAGGTTTAGCAATTGTACTTACATTCTGGTTGACCTCAAAAACAACAGCAACAGAGACATTAAGTATGTAATAATGATAATTATTGATTTTCTTAATTAATTAAAAAATCACCATCAATTAGACAACGAACTATTATAAATTAATATTTAATTGAAAATATTGTGTATATCATTCTAATATTACCTATTTTGTTTTCATGCATAAATACAGTTAGTTATATTCAAAACTTCAGATTTGTATAAAGAATTTGATCAAACAAAAATATTCAGACTGTGATTTGATCCAAGTATAGGAGTGATTAGATGATAGTTATAATACTCACATTGACATCCTCAACATAAAACGTACATAGAGAGAAGTTCTTTTTTATAAATATTAAATGCATCTTTCTAGTTGTAGAAACATCAACCTCAATTGTCACTTCATCAACAATAGGTATGATATGAATTCATAAGATAAATTAGACATGTTAACATAGGTGCATGAATACGGATACAACTTATATCAATGTATCTGTATTCATGCACCCCTCTCCCTTAGTGTATATTCAATTTTGATTTCTAAATAGTGATGTTAATAACTTGAATCGAGATTTACAATTGTAGATTAATCATAAGTTTGTATCTTTTCAAGCTCAGAAGTTATATCGATTTTACTTGTTGCTCCTATCTAATTTCTAAAACATTTGACGAAAACAAAATCATGTTTTCCAAATCTTTATTATACAGTTCAATGTGCCTTGATCTCTTCTTTTCAGCCATGAAAACCATAGATCTCTAGCACACTCCCTTCAGTATTATAAGTATTTTTATCATTATACTAAGATTGTTAATCGATCGGTCTTCGCCGGTTGCATCATCCAATTGCTAATGATTTGTGAGCAGTATCATAAAGAAAGCATGAGAGCAAATCATTCATTTCTAAGAGAAATTTTTGACAAGTGTTGGTGATTGATAAAGAATCATTAAGAAATTTTAATGAATGCTAGAATCATGTTGTTTTATTCCTCGTTTGCTAACTTCAGACAATGAAAAATTTTTGTCCTGAAAACACAGAAGACTTTTCACTTCTTTCAAAATATATTACGAAGTTGTTTTGATGTCATTTGATATAATCTGATGCCCTTTCTTTATCGCAAATATATGATCTCTAATTGTAATTTATCATTTCGTACTTTCTAGCCTCGACAGAAAGGCACACAACAACAACCACTATAACGACAACAACAACCACTATAACGACGACAACAACAACAACAACAACAACAACAACAACAACGACAACAACAACAACGACAACAACAACAACGACAACGACAACGACAACGACAACAACGACAGTGGTGACAACAAGTAAGTTTTCGAACGTATGATTATTCTTTTGTATTAAATGTTATTTCACTCTCGATAGCACCAACATGCGGCACTTTTCCTACCAATCCACCAGGCCAGGTTTTGCATTATTTCCCTAAAAGTGGTTCAAATTTCCCGCTCATGACATATACAAAATACACTTCTACTTTCACGGCAAATAGTACCTTAGCAACTCTATCATTTATTATAATGGGTGAGGGTGGAGGAGGTGCCGATCACTACTGGCTATTAGACGAAGTATCTGTGAATCATACAAATGCAAACGCAGATGTTCTAATTAATGGTGGATTTGAAACAGGAAATTTAAATGGCTGGACACAGTTTTGTAACACGACTGTCAATTGTGTTGCTGGTTATTATACGCATACGGTAACAAATTCATGTTATACAGGAACATACTGCGTTTACGATTCATGTAAAAATACTGATTATCTAGAACAATCGTTTTCTACTGTAGTAGGAGATTACTATATAATATCATATTATCTGAGAAACGGTAATAATGACGCAGGACCTATAGCAATGTATGTCACATTAACTTAACCGAGATGACTTATATTAACGAAATGACATTGATAAACACTATCGCTTTTCTGCTTTTTTTTAGTTTTATGCGCATTACTTGTGTGACTTCAAACTTTTCATAAAAAGAAATCTTCTCGTTTTTTACAAAACAGATCTGTAACAATCCAATATTATTTACCTTATCATTTTTTTTCTAACATTTGTTCCGTCTATAAATAAATACTAGTATCTTCTTCACCCATAAATAATATTTATCTCTCTTTTAATATATGTACATGATTATCTTATACTTATCATTTCTTTTTTAGTGATGCAGTGTCTATTTTTGCTTCTTTTCATATACGGACTTGAATCTTTGATGTTTTTCTTTTGTATCCAAACTCTATAATCTCTTTTCTCTTACAAATTTGTCTTTACTTCTTCTATGTATCTATTTTTGGATTTGCTGGATTCTTTTTGAACGAAATAAGGTATAAGAGATGGAAAAAATGTTGTAACGTTGCGATTTTGGATATACAAATAAAACATACATATTGTTTCTTTTAATAGTATCTTATACAATATCAAAGATTGTAACAGTGTGATAAAACTGTTAACATAGAAAGATGGAAGTGAGGATGTAAGAATGAGTTCTCTAATATCCAAACCAAGATGTATTCAATGATATTTTTCTTTATCGTCCAGGAATCAGTTCTCATTATAAACTAGTAAAATTCAAGAAAATTTTTTTTATTACTCAATTTATTATAGCCAACAAATTCGAAATGATTGAAGAGATACTGATCTTGTTGTAACATTACTTAATCGTGTTTTAATAACGTGATATTCATAATCATAATACTAGAGCGTCTCTAGAGGATGGATCTGGGTGAGTAAAGAATAAACTACATTCACACTTTTATATCACACGTAGATCAATGTAAATTTAGAATTTAATTCATGAATATTTATTTAATAAAAAAGATATTTAAAACATAAATAGAAATAATTAATTTCCGTAATCAATTAATTTATTCAAGATCTTCATTTCTTGTTCCAGATCTTTATCATTGAGTTCAGTTATCCCTGATTGAAAATAGTTTCGAAATATTTTGAATTGTTCTCGAAATTGATTTGATACAATTAATGGCGTCGATTGTCGTTCCCAATCACTTAATTTCTCAACATTTCGCTCATTTAAATCAAATAAAAATTTTCTTTTATTATATTTCTGTTCACGTTCATGATTAATAGAATTATTTCTAAATATTAAGAATTAAAATTATCTGATTAAACAGAAATATTTTATAATTTTACAACTAAAATAATTCAATACAATAGTCTTTTTTTCAAGATTATATAAAATGTGTTTATAGTTCATTGTTTAACATTGAAAAGAGGACGTCTAATCTCATCTTTGAAAAAAATCTGAAAAGAAACTTATGTTAAAAATGAGCATATTATATAAAAGCTTAAGTTATATACTAAATTTATAATAGATAAAATTATCTTTATGATTTATTTTCTCAGCTATAAATACCAGATTAATTCTTCTTAATAATTAATTTAAATTATTTGTTATTGATATTTTTTTAACAAGAAATAAAAATATGATCATATACATTATGTTTATCTAATTCAATAGAAAAATGAATAGTTGAAAATATAATATTTATAGAAAAAAGAAATCTAACAATAAGTCAAATTACGAATATAAGTATAATTATTAAATTCATTTCAAATATTTTATTTTTATTTTTATTTTATTTTGTCATTGAAAATTTTATCACTAGAACTGTTATAGAAATATTTCTTAAAGGAAAAAAGATTTATTTTTCTTCTAATAAATTAAGATATTTATTCATAAAATCTTCTATTATTTTATTTTTCTTATTAAATCTAATATTATTTATTCATTTTTTTTGTTTCAATTATTTATCATTGATATTTGCATAAAACTTACTATTCTCAAGGAAAATATTTTTAACTATTTATGATACGCGATAATTTTATCTTTTTATATTTGTCAAATAATAGTAATAATATATAGGAAATAAAAGAAAAAGAATAAAGAAAAAAGAATAGAAAGGAAATGGAAAGAAAGAAAAAGGTAAATGATGGATGGATTAGAGTCCGTCACAATATATATCGCATTTGTTCATCTAAATAACGAAAAAGTTTTAACCGAACGAGTAATTGTTATTTTCTTACTTAATATTCGTTTCAAATCTTGATACAGTTCTGTCGAAATCTTTATCTCTTGATTTTTAGTAAATATGTCAATATTAATTGATTCTAAATCTTTGTTGATAACTCGTATTGCATCTTTAGTTTCGCATTCCAGTAGTTTTAGGTTACATATCTTTTTTAAAACATCCAACTGATCTTTATCATGAACTAAAAGTAACAACTTATCATTGTGTTAGTTAGCTAAATAAAGAAAAGAAATTATACGTAATCATCGACTTTCTTCTTACTTTGGTATATGTATTCATGATCTTGGTATTCTTATTTGATGCCATTTACTATTTTTTTTTTCGAAAAAAGTTAAACCAATATAATATATTGATCTAAAACAAAATATTCAGATTAATCCCATGTCGATAATTCCGAACGTCGTTTTAGGCATGAAACGGCTAAATTCGTGCACGAAACGGCCGTGAACGGATGTCGTTTATCGCCGTTTAACACCGTAATCCGTATACCCAGATTTGTATATATAGTTTCATGCCTAAAACACGACGTTCTTTTGACGTTTGATACATGAGAGTACTCAGGTCCATTAAAACGGAGTCGATTACGATCCGAAAAAGATCGATAAATGGTGCAATAACGGAATCTTTAAAGCCGTATACGGTTAAAATATGAACCCTTTTCAGTCCATATCTGGCCGTATGATCTGAATAGACAGCAACTTTCTGTGATCATCACCCACGCCTTCCCTACCTCACTCCTGTCTGTCATCCTAGTGTAACTAAATACTTACCATTTAATCTATTGTTATAGATAATCTAAAAATTAAAAAAAAAGAATTTAAACAAGTAACGCTCATCCGATGGATTCGCTGGCTCTTTTCTGAAAGAAAACTTCCTATGATTATCTTTAAAAATAATTTTGATTTTCATTATATATTAAGAAAGGAAATTTGGACAGGATCTACTTATCATGAAATCTTAAACGAACATGTTTTATTTTTAATTTGAAGAAGACACAATCATTCGCAGCCGTACGTTTTATTTTTTGAAAGACTGACCTAATTCAAATAGTTTTAGGAGTTGTGCTGCCACATATTTGAGACTTTTTACACTTTTAAAATGTTCTCGGCTAAGCAACCTTAATATTCCTCAATAATCAGAAAAATTAATGTCATGAAAAAACTTGATTGTCTTTCCAAAGTGTATGGCCTAAAATGATTCCCTAAACATCTACTGTATAAACGTTTTACCATTTTCAAAAATAGAACTTAAACTCGAGTTCATTGTCCTCGATCACGTCTAACCAATTTCATTACCGATATCTGACCATATTTAATTGTTCTTGAGGGTGTGGATGTGGGTGTGAGTGCTGTTCTTTTTTCACGTCTAAACTCATAATCACACCCACACCCTCAAGAGCTTACATTCGATCAATTGTTCCTGAAGTTACAAGAAAAAGAACATAGTGAAATATCTGTTAAACAACTGGAAATCAAATTGATTCAATGTGAAAATCCAGTTGAATTACAAAGTCTGAACAATGATTTGATTTCTTCAAAAATAGATATATTTAACGCAGAAGAAATAATCAAGAGAACTTTTCAGTTCTATTTAGAATTTAAAGAAGATTTTAGTAAGATCCAAAAAATTACTATTTATAATTATTTTAATTCTTTATTTTTTGGAAAAGATAATGAAAAAGTTGGAATAAATTTCAGTCTTTTTTTTAAGTCATTTTTCTTAGTAAACATTGTGCCAACAGAAGTGATGAACGTCCTTTTAAATGATACCCTTTATATCGTTTTCATCTTTCTCCTTCCCTTTCCTTTTTTTTAGCTAGTTCTATCGTTTCATGTTCTCCCTTTCTCTCTCTAGTATATAAACCGGTGTTGTATGTTAAATAGTTACATTTGGATGTAGTATTTAGTCGAATAAACATCGTGCTTTAATGCACTATAACTATGTCTCTCCATTTGTCATAATGATGAGTATGCACCTGTAGCTCATTTATATCAATACCCAACCAGTGGTAGAGCTGCATATTCCATATTTTCCTTTACAAACATACTTGCGAAAGAAGAAAAACAAGAAAAAGTCTTTTTATTAATAAAAATTTATCTTTCAATAACTAGTTGTTTTTGTTTTATATTTTTAATATTCTTTTTTTCTTAACGTATAACTTTTTTCAAATTGTAGATAAATATGCATCAAATATTTGTATTTATTAGAAGAATCTTTCATATTATTTTAAAAAATCTATCATCTTAGATTGATATAGAAAAAGTTTTCTTTGTTTATATATTTCTAGAAAAAGATTATGTAGTCCTTTCCTCTTTGATTATTTCGATTTTCAATAATAGTTTTCTATTAATTTTACTTCCAAGAAAAAGTTTTAATAGTTTTCCAAAAGAAATATTTTTTTAGAACTTTTACCTCTGCCTATTTACTTTTTCCAATATTCAGCAATTAGTACACTGTAAAAATTATATTATATTATGTAAATGCTTTTTTTTCTTCTCTATCTGGACATATTAATGTTTATATTTACTCATAGAAAATCATTCTCTCTATATATATAGGATGAATAATTGGTTAGCGGTAGAAATAGCCATAGTAAATAATAAACAAAAAAGGATGTGGGTGTGGATGAGCACATATTATATGATAACTAACCCACATCCTCAAGATTATTCATCGTGTCCGCATCCTCAACAATATAAATTCTATCATCCTCATTATCAACATAAATACCATCAGGAAAATTTAGTTGATTAGATTTATTTCCTCGTCCATTTTCCTCCAATAACAGTCGATGCATTCTGCTTCCATTTTGTATTGTTATCAATGATAACAGAATGAATCAATTGTTCTATAAAAGATTTAAAAAAAACATTTCAATTATTTTCTTTTTTTTCTATCTAAAAATTGTCTTTTTTCCAATAAAGCATATTTTATTTTATTAAACACAATATTTCGATATCACTACATACACATCACAATAAGAAGGTATGTGTGGATATAAATGGATAAACTATGAGTTCAATGATCTTTTCGATATAATTCTCTAGAAGTATAATACATGGCTACTGGCAATTGAAAATTAAACTAATTAATATCATCATTCAAATGATATATCTAAAACTCAATAAAGAAAAACTCCTGTTCTAAAAAAACATAACACTTATTGTTGTTCTATTAGGGTTAACTTCTATAAACCAAAATATGCAAAAAGAAAACAAAAGATGATTCTTTTTTTTTATTTAATACATCACTCTATCAGGTTTGACTCTGTTATTGATGTTCATAGTTGTGTTTTTCTATCTAAACTTGAATATTTTTAAAATCTAAAATCAATAAAACTCTTCTTTTCTTAAAAATAAATCTACGCATTGTCTCATTGAATATTGTTTTTGTATTTATGTTATTTGATATGTTTTATTAATTCATCAATCTAAAACGAAATAAAACAATTTTTGTAAATGTTTTCATGTATTTCTACATGAGTTAAATAATCACTTTAAAATATTATGACATTTGGAACGAAAAAGTTCTATATCAACAGAAAAATGAATCATACTTCCTTTTTTGAAAAGTTAGTTTTAAATAAACTATTGACAGATGTGAGTTTTGATTTTGTGTTAATGTAAAATCTCTCTTGAATAATATTTATTTTGATTATTTACAGGAATATAAAAAGAGAAAATCATGGAATGACGGCAAATGTTTCATAAAATACATTAAAAAAGAATAAAATATTTATTGTCGGAAATGTTTTGTATTTAATACAATCAACGCGACTCTTTTTGTTTTTTGAAAAACTATTCCAGATGTTCATTTTCATGATCACTTAACACTTCTGAAAAAAGTTCATTTAATGACGTCTTCACAATCTTCTGTTGATTATTTATCATGTTCTTCTTTACATTGATAGATAATGAATTATTTTTGCACTGAACAGATAAATGACTAAAATTATTTGTTTCTTCTACACGTTCATAGCCAGCATATATAAGATATGGAAAGAAAATTTCTAGTCTTTTCTTATCTCTATTCTTTTTGTGTATAGAAGTGACTTGATTTCGTTGAATGATATTTTTGATCGAATGTGCATAGAATCTGGAAGGTCCAATGGAGAACTTAATAATAATCAAGAAGAGTTAGCAATATTCGATGTCAATAGTAGTAACGTTGGTGTTTGTGCAGGAGTCTGTCGAGTATACAGATTTGTGAGAAGAATTGTGTTTTTAAAGAAGTAATAGACGGTGTCGGTGTGATATTATAGCAATCTTTCATGTGTATCCACACTCACACACCCTCAAAAAGTATGAAACACGAAAAGTAATAAACTGTCACAGTCGTATTATCAATAAGAAATGTTTTACAAGATGAAGTCACGGATAAGTGTAATGTGAATTCAATATATTCAATAACAATATGCATATCACTCATACTCACATTCTCAGAATAAATTCATCAACTTTAAGATATTATTAATGATAGTTTTATTTTGAAGTATTTATGAATAAATATTTTTAATTTGAAAAAGCAATATATGCTGCAAACTACAATAGAAAATACTGTCATTTGCATGATGTTTGATATAGTTGTGCACTATTCAAGTGAGTATTACTGTTAGAAATATCATTAACAACGAAAGCATCACCATCCTGAGGATGTAGGTATGGATGAAAGTAATGGTATGGGGTGGATGAAGAAGTGAGAGTCAATATAGATGAAGGATCATTACAATACTACGTCTGAACTCTCAAACTAATTTATTTTTTATGAGTTATTTCAGATGAGAAACTAACTAGTTTGGATGGAAAAATGTTCACCAATAAGACTGTCTTTAATAGAACATTCACCAGCGGTGAAAGTACAGTAGATTTTGCAATTTGTGACGAAATAATATTAATATAGGATATATGTCAGAGCTCACATTAATGTTATTATTATAGATAAATGATAGCTTGCACTCATCAGTACAAGTATGAAAAGTGTTTTAGTTTATATTTAATAGATAGTGAAATTGACAAAATTCTGGGAGACGTATTGACGACATTATAAAGCCCACTAGTTTTAAAAAAATCATGCTGCTTGTTATTGTTGACGGCGATAATAATGGTAATAGTGGTGATAATTATGATGATAACAAATAACGCTCGTCTAGTGATTCGGTCAGCTCTTTCTTGTAGCAATTCTCTTGTACAATCCTACTGAGGTTTTTATTTGTATAACACGTAAAAACTGACCTCAGATTCGAGTTCTTTGACATTGATTATCTTTCAGTCAAACTTTTTGAGAAAGAATATTCTTTTTAATGATTTTATTTTACTTTTCGACCAATCAGTGACGTGCGGACATACACGCAAGCAAGGAAACAAACAAACAAACAAATAAACAAACAATTTATTTTTGCAAGAGTCTTCTCTAGCCTAGTGATGAAAGTAATGATGATAATAATGATTGTGATAATGATGATGATGAAAATAATAATGATAATGATGGTGATAATGATAATAATAATGTTTTTTGTGATTCTGATATTGATGACTTTAATGATACGAATGATGGTGATCCTAATAATGGCATTAATGGCACTAATAATGATAT
This sequence comes from Adineta steineri, assembly GCA_905250115.1. Classification (NCBI taxonomy): domain Eukaryota; kingdom Metazoa; phylum Rotifera; class Eurotatoria; order Adinetida; family Adinetidae; genus Adineta; species Adineta steineri. Next base: position 145,697 of record CAJNOI010000162.1, read on the forward strand.
ATTTGGTGATGTTAATACTGATGTGAATGCTGTGCATTGTGGTGCTGACATTGATTTGAATAATGATGATAATGATGAAAATTGTGATTCCGACATTGATGATAATAATGATGATAATGATTTTTTTTGTAATGATGATAATGCTGATACTAACGTTACTAATCTGGATAATTGTTCTGATGATAATAATTCAAATATTGATGATAATGGTGGTAATGTTGATTCTGGTAATGTTAATTCTGGTAATGATAATATTAATGATGAGAATGATGAGAATTTTGATGGTGATAATGATGAGAATTGTGGTGATGATAATAACGATGATACTGATAATGATGATATTGCTATTTTTGTTGTTGTTGTTGTTGCTGTTATTGCTATAGACGATGACGTTGTCGTTGTTGTTGTTCTTGATGTTAATATTGATGTAAGTGTAGTCATCTCCATTATTGATGCTTTTTCTCTTTCAGTTTTCGTCAGCAAAAGAGTAGTTGTTGCGACAGCTGCAATTACAACAATACAAATAATGATAAATATTATCCAATTAAATTTTCTTGCTCGACGATGTTCATGTCTAGAATAATACATTCTTTTTTGGTGATTTATTTTTATTCACAATATATACATACAATCTTCCTGATGGTATTGTACTAGGATTAATTACTATCGACTAAAATATTCAAAAATCCAATAAGACTATTTTCTCCCTATCTAATACATTACTTCGGCAGGTTCAATTCGGTTGATGGTGTACATAGTTGTTGTTTATCTGAGTTTGAATATTTATGAGATTTGATGTTTTATTAATGCATCAACCTAAATTGAAAGAAAACAATTTCTAAATGAAGTTTTCATTTATTGTTATATGAGATTATTAGAAATAGTTTTGTATGAGTTGAATGAAAAATAAGTCTTCTCTTAAATAATCACTTTAAAATATTCTAACATTTGGAACAAAACAAATCCTACGTCAATAGAAAAATTTATTTTATTTCCTTTTTGAAAAGTTAGTTTTGAATAAACTATTGACAGATGTGAGTTGTTATTTTGTGTTAATGTTAAATCTTTGTTGAATAATATTTATTTTGGTTATTTACAGGAATATAAAAAGAGAAAATCATGGAATGACGGCAAATGTTTCATAAAATACATTAAAAAAGAATAAAATATTTATTGTCGGAAATGTTTTGTATTTAATACAATCAACACGACTCTTTTTGTTTTTTGAAAAACTATTCCAGATGTTCATTTTCATGATCACTTAACACTTCTGAAAAAAGTTCATTTAATGACATCTTCACAATCTTCTGTTGATTATTTATCATGTTCTTCTTTACATTGCTACATAATGAAACTTTTTTGTAGTCAATGGAATGATGACTAAAATTATTTGTTTCTTCTACATGTTGATAGATAGTATATGTGAGATATGATGTTTTTGATCGAATAAGCACTGAATTTGAGAGTTCGAACGGAAAATTTAGTAATTATGAAGTAGAATGAGAATTTGATAAAGAATTGCTGAAGATTATGGATTCTTCACGAAAGTAAAGTCTCATTATGAAAATAAAACAATCGATTCCTATCGGCATTGTATCATAATATGACTTTAGATGTACATGAAGTTATGTAATCTATAACTGGCAAATAAGATTTCATGGCAGGTCTTAAACATATACAAATGTCTTTTGTTTCTACGAATGATGAAACCCAAAAGAAAATCGTATGATGCAAAAAGGATTTTCATTGTTTCTTTTGTTCAATATCGACCAAAAACGTTGCTATTTTTTTATTCTTCTTCATTCGGGTGTTGAGATTTCTTCGCAACTTATCGACGATGACAGTACGACAGAAGTAATGCACCAGAATACAGTACAATTGCTAGAAGAACACAAATCATCAGTAGTGTGAGAAAATGTTGTGGATTTATATTCATCACAATACCTAAATAATACCATTCAATACATATATTCGATTAACCAATTATGCTCCTTACCACACAAGATAAGACTAAGAAGTAGTGGATTGACAACTAATCGTTGATTAATAAAATCAAATGATAATGAAAAAATTGATGAGAAGATCAAACCAGTAAACGAATCAAGAATGAATAGACTTGTACTTGATAATCCTATGATCCATATAAAAACAATCTATGCTATTGTCAACATCAATCCAGCCAGCCAAATCATACTCAATACTATATCAACAGATACAAAGAAAGCCACGATCGCACAGATCAAACGACCGATCTAAATAAATAGTTTAAAAAATTTTTCAACTTTAATTTCATTTTATATGACAAATAAATCGAATAATAATAGAATAGAATAGATTTTATTTTATCTTTTAATTTAAAAAAAAATAATAAAATAATTTTTTGATAATGTAGAAATATAAAATATTTCATTTTATTTCACTCTTTTTCTAATATTATTAGAAAACACTTTTAAAATAAAAGAAATATTTTCATACTCAGCCAAAACGCAGGTAACGCACAGACGTTTTTTCAACTTTAAACGATTGTATCTGGAGAACGGTAAGAGGGAGAGATCTGAAATTTTCAACAAATATGTAACTAAACAAGTTCTATAATAGTTCAAAGTTTGAACATTAACGGTTTAGCCAGTCCCATTTTATAGATCAAATACTAGTCGAAACACACAGACAAAAAAAGCCCTTGCTTTTTAGTGAATACGAAAGACATGATAGATTCTACGAACGACTCCATGTTAATGAATTTTCATAACAGAATATTTTGTAGCTGAACATCTGGGCTATCTATTGGTAAAAAGAAAATATGAATTACTTGAAAAATGAGTGAGTTATTGACAAAACTTGAAGTAACGCACAGACATTTTGGTAACGCACCGACATGTATTTACATAAAAATTTGCTAATCTTAAAATATTATTTCTAATCTAAAAATATCGCTTTAAAACATCGAAATAATAATGTTTATTTATATTTCAAGCGTTTAGCACTGATTTTTTTATATTTTTGCTAACGCTTATACATGTTCTTATTGATACAAAACGACAGAAATTTTTTACTAAAAAACGTTAAAAATTAGAAAAAAACAGTCCATTTTGATGTTGCATCACCATACATTCGGCATTCAATGACATCGGGACGAATAGCAATAACAGTATGTAATTTCTGAGTATCTTTTACGGACTTCGTCGTTGCAAATACCTGTTGAAGTTTCAATTTTGATGCATCTATATCCGTTTGATAGATTTCATCGAGAATAATTGTGTTCGTTTTCGTTATGGCGATAGAAATAAAATCAGTAGCTGATCGACATTGTTTTTTCACCATTATTTCTAGCCACACCATCCGTTTGACCATACCACCTATAGCATCGACCACCCCTTTACCATGTGATGTAGCAAAAAAATTCCATGATAATTTTAAGTTGTATTCAGCCGATAACCGTGACATATTTTGGAATAAGTATCTTTGCTTGAACTACGACGCCGCTCCGTCGCTGAAAAATACGATCTCCTCCAAATCCGGTAAATATTGATTGAGTTTACTAATGATGTTATTCAAGCATACGTCAACACAATACTTATCATGAGTTAGATTATTCGATACTAACGCGAATGAATAATTAACTGCACCACACCATGCGTGTGCAGTAAAGATTGATAACGCTTTTGTGTTCCAGTATGCAGCCTGAATAGCGTCCTGTTCTTCCATAGCGAAATTCTCGGAATAATCGACTTGTAAAAGGACTTTCCGATCATCCGTATCTTCTTTGATTCGTTCAAAGAGGCTACTTTGAGCACGTTTTATGAATACATGTAAGAGATATTGTTCAACAAGACCAGATAAATGTTGAACACAGTCTTTAACAGTTCCTTCCGATTCCTGTTTCTCAGCACGGCCACTAGTATTCTTCCATTGAAACCATTTAATCTTTATTGCGAAATCAACGATGTTTCCTCGAATTTTTGTCTCGAAGTATTTATCGCATGTCTTGCAGTTCGATGACATGCATACTTCGTTCGACTCATCACATACCAGAGCACTTGTAAACGTTTGTAAATCCGAGCACATTCCACCTTTAACATGTTTCACTAAGGCTTCAAGTAATAGGTTTACATTTTCGTGGTATGCACACACGCATACACGATGGCTCATTAATGCTTTGATTAATACATATCCTGGACGTAATTCTGCGAAACTTGTTCGAGCAATAACTGGATCTATAAAGAAACAACATATTACTACTAAATTATATACTATCAAAATAACCTGAAGTAGAGGTACAGTATTCCGACAGAAACAGTTGATGTGCTTCACGAATGTTATATAATAAAATTCGCTTCTGATGAGTCGATTTTGTTCCATTCTCCCTGACGACGATTGTATCCCGCTTTCCAGGCATCTGATACGATATGTCATCTCGACAATAAAATTTAATAATATCATCCTTCACTTTAAGCGATACTTGTCGAGTAGAACGCTTATGATGAGATTGACTTATTAACCCAAGAGATTGAGCAATTGTTTGTATCACTATCTTTTTCTTTGATGGATCTTGTGGAAGACATCTAGTCACTTTTCTAATCGCTTTACTAAGAATCTGCTTTGAGCTGAATGATGCACTAAATAAAATGAAATAAATTAGATGCTTCATAGTGATGCATGTAAAAACAACATACTTCAATCGCCGATCATTAGCAGCACGGGCAGCTTTACGGGCTGTTGCATCACGTTTACGAGACTGTTCTCGCTGGAAATCAGATAACTGACTACGCATATTTCTCATTCTTTCACGATTTTTTGCTTTCATAGCATTATGACCACCTTTTCTCTTCAGATTTTCTCGATAACGCTTTTGTTTTTGAGCGGCAGTGAGCTTCATATTGAGCAAATGTTTTCCAAATCAATAAGTACGATAAATTTCTTATATGACGAAAAAATCTAGAATTATTGAGAATGTAAATAATAACGAGGTTTTCTCGAAATCCCACCAGAAACTTTTATATTTTTATCCTGTGTTTTATTCTCAGTAATGTAATCAGTCATGAAAACAATGCAGAACTATATCAGATTTAAAATTGTATTTGAATTAGATGATTTACAGTTGATTTATGTATGAATTAATATAAGTTTTTCCAACCTCGTGTCTGTGCGTTACCAAATTGCTTCGCACTGACGCACTTGAACCAAAAACCAATGTGTTCATTGGATAGCCTATCAAAAGTAGACGGAGGATTAGTATGAGTTTTGAAAATAAACTGCTTTAGTAACACCTAAATATTTACTAAACTTGATTTTCGGTAACGCACAGACATACATTTATTTTGGTTTTTCAAAGACATCTTTCTCATAGCAGAAACAATCTAGAGAAATTTTTTATAAATCAGAAGAAAGCCCATCTTCTGCGCTTCAAAATGATGTAAGATGCTTGATGATTATCTCTTTTGTTCTCTCGATGTATACAGTTCTCTTACAGCATGATGACTCATGAAATATTACTAATCGATCCACCCGTTTGTTTCGTCCATATTTTTTCGTTAAATAAGCGTTGACCAATAAAAAAAAAAAGAAGATCTTGTTCAGAAAAGTGCGCTCTATCTTTTGGCAAGGTCAAATGTTGCTGAATTTTAACTTCTACTTCAATCATTTTGGTTGACCGTTAGCCGTTTTGGCTGTACTGTCAAAATTTTATAAGAAATTAGGAAAAGTAAAAAATGTTAATATTTTCTGTTTCTTCTATTTTAAATATTTATATTTATTTGCTTTTATTCAATATATAATAAAATCAATTAGAACATATGTCAAGAAAACCTTTGCATAGAATTTGCATTGCTTTTTCATTAACTAAGAAAGAAATTTTTACGAACTAAAAAGAGAATTAGTTAATACAACAAATTAATGTTCTTTACAGATATATTTATTCAATAAACTTAAAATAATCTTTCTAATAAAAAGAAATATGAACTTTTTTCAATTTTAAGCTCGTTCGATTTAGATTTCAAAAGTATTTTAGACTAATCACTTTATAAAGTGTTCAATTTCTTTATAGAAGGAGATATTATGTTTATTAAAATTTCAAACTTGTAAAAGTTGAACACTACTACCTATAGAACTTACTTTTCGTGTAGAGTAGGATCTGTGAAAAATGTCAATTAGAAGAAACTATTTTTCCATAGAAATAATTCTCTAAGAAATTTTAATATAACAAAATACCTATATTGAAATTAAAATAGAATATTTTCTTTTCGATTTATATATTTAAAATCAAGTATTTTATAGTTTGAATTGAATTCAAAATCAAATTCTATTTAGATTTTCTTATACTATCTAGATGCAATCTTTCTCATCAAAACTTAATATTTTGCTAATTTTTATAAATCACTTACAAAAAGTTTATCTAAAATAATTGTACAAATGAAAATAATTATTAAATTTGTATGAAAAAACACAAAATTAAACTTATAATAATAAAGGAAAAAAATGATAAACATATTCTGCATAAACTATTGGACGGTCAAGAATTATTCGTTGTACTCGACTACAATTACGACACATTTCATCTTTTCGAAAATGTTTTGTGACGTCTTCCAATTTGTCATAATTAACTTTTAATTCTGTTAAACAAGGTAGATGGGTTTTTGTTTCATTAAGAAAATGTTCGAGATAATAAAAATGAGCATCTTTCACGTCAAGAACAATAAGATGTGAAAATTCAATAATTGAACACCAACCTTTTTCAAGAAGATAACGTTCTTCATAACGCCGATATGGTTGTCGAATATTTGAAATAGATAAATAAATATTTAACATTTGGAAAAGATCTTTGAAGTCGAACGAAAAATTCATGTTTGAATGGATTTTCATCTTTTAATTTCAAATAAGTAACAGAATTAAATCTAATATTTAGAATATTATTTGAGATTTTATCAAGATAATTAAATTGAGTTGGAAGTGAAAATATTCGATATAATATTAAAGAATAAGTCAAATAATCTATCATACAAGTTACTTGTCCATATTTTTTATTTGTAAATGATTGTTCAATATCAGTAATAGATATAGGAACAATAATTTCTTCTACGGATTGAATATAAAATGTAAATCTACGAAGTTGTTCCATACGGTTAAGTATTTTATTATCAATAAGCACAATTTTAAAGAATGAAAATTAGAAATAAAGTTGTTTCTTTTGTTCTCAAATATTGTTCTCAATTGTTTACGATTTAAGATTATCATTAATTCTATAATAAAAAATATATGTATTTATTTATGAGTGTGTTTGAACGTCTTTCTTAAATTAATGAATAATGTAAACATGTGCTTTGCTATCTATTGCATGGAGTATGTGAATAAATCAAAGTGATTACTATTTAAATTTAATTCAAATTTTCTTACGAAATTAAGATACTTAGTAAGATTGAAAGTTAGAACTTCAGTTACAACTTGGATTGAAGATTCGAATTATTCGAATTATTTTTACCGTTTTTCTCAGCTATTAACTTTTGAGAAAAATTAGTTTTAGCTCTCACACTGCTATCGATCGATAGGAAACAAAATACAGAAGAACAACATAACAAATAAATATAAACGACAGTGAGGGCGAGGGTGAGGGTGTCTATACTATTAAAAAAAGATACCAACAGTAACAAAAACAAAACAAAAGAATTAGAGACAATAGGAAAATAAGAAAAATTATCATTGATATGTTTTTGTTAAAACAAATCATATGAACAAAAATCAATTCTTATTTATTTATAAACAAAAATATTAACTGATTATTTTATTTATCAATCCAAACAAGTATAGTGAATATAGGACAGTACAAACGTCTTTGTCCTCAATATCTTATTTATTCTTTAGAATGAAATTGATAAATAGGAAAACCAACTATATACGCAAATAAGATATAATACAAAGTAAAACATTGTGCTTTTATAGACTTCGCCAAATTATTTAGAAAGATCTAATCGATTTTTTTAATTGTTTCTCACATAGAAATCTTTCTAGTTCATTGCAATAGGAGGATTTCTACTACTTCTCACAGCGTTTGAGAATTGATTAAAGGTTTTCTATTCGATCACCATCAAAACAATTCAACAACTAGTCAAATCGTTTCAAATATCTTTTGCACAGATATTTCAGTGTTTAGAACTATTATCTTTCTACAAGCGCCAATATCAATCGATTTTTTTAATAATTTTCATAGCTATATGTAGATCTTATTCGATCTTGTAGAAAGTTGACTTATGTACAGAACATTTAGAATATTGTTTGATCAGAGGAATATGAAAAACACCTTTCGTAATTCACTATCGAATATTTTCATCATTCGGGTGTAACTACTAGATGAGTCATATTCTCGATAAATAAAGAAATTTCTCGTTCTTGTTTTTTACCAATGAGTCACATCATATTTTGTCTTTCCTTCCTTTGATATACATTAGGTTTTACCCATGATCGTCATGATTACTGTTATATTGCTCAACATTGAGAAATCGGAGTGATCAAAGTGGTATATAAGTAGATATGTGATTTACTACTTTCTTCATTCAATCGCATTTTATATACTAACAATATGCAGATCTTTGTAAAAACGCTCACAGGTAAAACTATTACTCTCGAAGTTGAAACTTCGGATACTATTGAAAATGTGAAACTCAAAGTTCAAGACAAAGAAGGTATTCCACCTGATCAACAACGTCTTATTTTTGCTGGCAAACAACTTGAAAATGGTCGTACACTCAGTGATTATAATGTACAAAAAGAGAGTACTCTTCATTTAGTATTACGTCTTCGAGGTGGTATGCAAATCTTTATCAAAACTTTAACTGGCAAAGTTATTACGCTTGAAGTTGAAGCAAACGAATCTATTGAGAATATGAAACTCAAAATTCAAGATAAAGAAGGTATTCCAGTTGATCAACAACGTGCTATCTTTGCTGGCAAACAGCTTCAAGACGGTCGAACACTCAGCGACTACAATATTCAAAAAGAATCGACACTTCACCTTGTTCTTCGTTAGTTGAAAAAAAACCACAACGTTTTCTTTTTTTTCCCATTTATATTTATGATTGTTTATAGGTTTACGAGGATGTGCAAGAAGATTAGGATTTGCTGTTGGTGGTGCAAAAGATGTGAATAATTTTCGTGAAAATATTCAAAATAATTATTTACCAATCATAACAGATTTATCCTATGAAGGTCTTTTTAATGATTATTTTTTTGATACTGGAAATGAACAACAACAACAACGAGAAGATAATCAGAATTTCTTTTGTCCATCTTATTCAATGGCTATCACAACAAATCCTTTAGAACAATCTCATGAATATTATATGACTGTGGGTTTGAATTCAAATTTAACTGAAGATACATTTAAACGAAGTCCAATGAATCTTCTCATCTGTGTTGATGTAAGTGGATCGATGTCGTCACCATTCAATCGTTATCATTATGATAAACATCATTCAAACACGTATGTACATCTACCTATGATTTGGAGAAAGAAAGATTAAAGGATTTCATATTATTTTTTTAGAACTAATAATGATGATACTGAATCCGATACTCGTTCGAAAATGTCAATTACCATTGAAGTTATTTCCAAAGTATTGGATTATTTGAAACACAATGATCGACTTGCTATTATTACATTTGAGAGTAAAACATCGATCATTCAAACAATGACAAAAGTAACACAAATCGATATAAGAAAATTGAAAGATCAATTATTAAAAATTCGAGCTGATGGTGGAACAAATATGAGTGTAGCTCTTGATTGTAGTGCATCGATTTTTGAAGATGCTTCTTTGACAATCAATAATGAATATGATAATCGAATTTTATTTCTAACTGATGCACAACCCAATGAAGGTTCTCTACAAGAAAATACTTTTTCTTCACGTATTGAACAATTATCAAAACATCGTATTTATACAACATTTTTGGGTATTGGAATTGATCTTAATACTCAATTAATATCTTCCATAACAAAGCATCGAGGTGCGAATTATTTTTCTGTACATGATTCAAAGAAATTCCTCCATCTGTTGGATAAAGATTTTGATCTTATTTTAACACCATTAGTATTCAATGTGAAAATGAAACTTGAATCTGATTTATTCGATGTTGAACAAGTTTATGGTTCACCTGAATGGAATCAAGAAAAACACGATGAATTAATTACTATTAATACATTATTTCCATCAAGAACAGATGATAACGATTGTACACGTGGTGGAATTGTCTTATTAAAATTAAAACCAAGAAAATCATTGGTTGATCTATTAAATACTAAAATGTGTTTCTCAGTAACTTATGAAGATCGTCTTGGTCGAACATATGAAAATAAACAATCTATTGATATTCATATGAATAATAAGATTCATTATGCTAATTCTGGTATTCAAAAAGCTATTGTTCTGGTTAATTATGTGACTTTATTGAAAACATGGATCAATTATGAACGTGAACAGAAATATAATAAAAGAAAAATTTTATTTAATTTAAATGAACGAAATGTTGAGAAATTAAGTGATTGGGAACGACAATCGACACCATTAATTGTATCAAATCAATTTCGAGAACAATACAAAATATTTCGAAACTATTTTCAATCAGCAATAACTGAACTCAATGATAAAGATTTGGAACAAGAAATGAAAATTTTGAATAAATTAATTGATTACGAAAATTAATTATTTCTATTTATGTTTTAAATATCTTTTTTATTAAATAAATATTCATGAATTAAATTCTAAATTTACATTGATCTACGTGTGATATAAGAGTGTGAATGTAGTTTATTCTTTGCTCACCCAGATCCATCCTCTAGAGACGCTCTAATACTATGATTATGAATATAACGTTATTAATACACGATTAATTCATGTTACAATAGGGTCAGTATCTCATTTTAAATTTATTGGCTATAATAAGTTGAGCAATAGAAAGTTGTCTTAAATTTTACTAGTTTACAACAATGAGTGACTCCTTGATAGCTAGCCAAGTAAATACATTTATTGTTTACTTCTTCGAATGAATAAAATAACGAAGCTGATAGAATGTTGTTTTTCTCAATATTTATAATCGTTATCAACAAATTATAGCGATATATCTTGCTAAAATATATAACATTTTTCGTTCTCTTATGTCTTTTGACGAATATAAGCAAGTCAATTTGTAGCTTTCACTGATAACACAAAGTCTATCTAGGCATGTACTTATCATTGACGAAAGAACCAATTCATTTGTTCAAATTTTAATAGAGATATTCAATTTATTTTTGGATTGCATAATTAATGAACCATTCTCTATTTATATTTATATTCGCACGTGCTCTATCGATGTAACATAGTAGTGCACAGAATTTGAAAAAGATTATTATAATGATTGCTTTCATTAAGGGGGAAAGAGTGGAATCCGGAAATCCTTATGAATCTTTTGAGGGTGTGAGTGTGAGCGTAATTGAATGTTGCTGTGGCTATGAGTATTATATTTATCTTACTAGCAGCCAACCTTAGATTATTTTATTTAAAATCAATCAATATTAAAAACAAAACACTTCATCACACTAATATCTACCGTCAAACTACATATATTAATATTTTCGACACCAGATGAACGATATCATGTGGTAAGTGGATCATGATGATGATAAGCGAATGATTAAAGGGTGTGAATGAAAGAATGTTTTGTCCTCGTCATACCAACATCCACAAGCACAACATAAATTGTGTATTTTGAGATAAGTATTCAGTAGGAAAACTGGTTTATTAGTCTAATCAGCAATCGATAGAGCATACCATTACATATTTACAAATCATCTATAGAAAAGCACGAAACAAGTGTCATTGAAGCATATCCAATCCAGTAAGCGGTGATATATTCTGAATCGCAGGACTAAATCCCTTTTTTAATAAATAGAACTACTACCATAGTAAGTAGAGGAATGACAACAGTCAAGTGTACAACTTCCAAATTTGATTAATCCATCACTATTAACATAATTTCTGGTGGCACCGATAATAACAGATCAAGGTAGTAAATCAACTATCGATTGATCGAATAACTAAAAAACTTGCAAATATTATACTTCCATACTGATTATCTTTGAATTTAGGAAATGGTAATCGATTAAGTATAGTTTTTGATCTATTACTTAGATCTGACATCACAGCATGGTCTATTATCCTCAGTGAAATTGCTACTATCACTAATGCAATTATAATGACGTTCGTTATTATCTTGACAAACAATAACGATAAGATGTCGACTTAAATGATCTAATTGAAATTTGATATAAATTATTTCGATGAGCAGTTCGGTTTATTTTCTCTTGGAATGATACACAAATAAAAGAAATATTCATTTACAAGCGACATAGAGTACTCAGCAAATATAATACTAACATAATGTTAGAATTAATTTAGATTTCTTAAATTCAGTGAAATGTTTGATACTGATCGTTTTATTTTACTCTGCAACTATTGATTAAAAAGCTACTGCAGCGAATTATAAAGACAAATATTATTGAATGTGTCTTGATGTGGATACTAGACAATTCATTCCTACACCCATCATTCTATGTTAATAAGTTTGTGACACTGTGACAGTTTCTGATATAGTAGATACTATTGAAGGGATAATACGTGTATTTTATTTTTATAACCAAAATCTTAACATTACAATATTTTTTCCATCCCTTATATATTATATTATCGAAAACAAAATTCAGTAAACACAAAAAAAGATAAATAGAAGGAGCAAAGCCAAACTTGTATATGGATAAAGAGCAGAATTTGGATACAAAAGAAGAACAATAAGAATATTACTCAGTATATAGGAAAAAGGAAAAATAGACACTATGCATCACTAAAAGAGGAACGATAAGCGTAAGATAACCACATACATGTATAAAAAAAGAGAGATAGATAGATATTATTCATAGGTGACGAAGATACTAGTATTTATTTAAACACAAAACAAGTACGACGAAAAGAAAATTATGGGATACATAACATTGGATTGTGACGGACATGTCTTATGAAAAAGGAGAAGATTTATTTTACCAAAAATGTAGAATCACGGAAGTCATAAACATAAAAATCAAAAAATGCAGAAAAGAGATAGTGTTTTTCAATGTCATTTCGTTAATAAAAGTCATCTCAGTTAAGTTAATGTAACATACATCGCTATAGGCCCTGCATCATTATTACCGTTTCTCACATAATATGATATGATATAGTAATCTCCAGGTACAGTAGAAAACGATTGTTCTAGGTAATCAGTATTTAAACATGAATCATAAACGCAGTATGTTCCTGCATAACATGGACTTGTTGTCGTATGCGCATAATTACCAGTTGTTTTTCCATCACAATTAGCAGTCGTGTTACAATACTGTGTCCAACCACTTAAATCTCCGGTTTCAAAACCACCATTAGTAAGAACATTTGCATTTGCGTTTGTATGATTGACAATTACGTCGTCTAATAACCAATAGTGGACGGCACCATTTCCACCCTCACCCATTATAATAAATGATAGAGTTGCTAAGGTACCACTTGCCGTAAAACTAGAATTGTATTTTGTATATGTCATGAGCGGGAAATTTGAACCACTTCTAGCGAAAGAATTCAAAATCTGCCCTGTTGGGCTGGTAGGAAAAGTGCCGCATATTGGTGCTATTGAAAGTGAAATGACATTCAATACAAAAGAATAATCATACGTTCGGAAACTTACCTGTTGTTGTTGTTGTCGTTGTCGCTGTCGTTGTTGTTGTCGCTGTTGTCGTTGTTGTCGTTGCTGTTGTTGTCGTTGCTGTTGTTGTTGTTGCAGTTGTTGTTGTAGTTGTTGTTGCTGTTGTCACTGTTGTTGTTGTTGCTGTTGTCATTGTTGTTGTCGTCACTGTTGTTGTTGTTGCTGTTGTCGTTGTTGTCGTTGTTGTTGTTGTTGTCGTCGTTGTTGTGGTTGTTGCTGTTGTTGTTGTTACAGTTGTTGTTGTTGTCGTTGTTGCAGTTGTCGCTGTTGTCGTTGTTACTGTTGGCGAAACTAAAAATGCATGCAATAATGAATTACAATTAGAGATCATATATTTGAGAGAGAGAAAAGCGTATTATGTCAGAGTAAGTCAAATGACATTACAACAACTTATTAATATATTTTGAAAGAGGTGAAAATTCTTTTGTTTTTAGAACAAAAAATTGATATTGGCTGAACTTAATGAAAAAAAGAAACACCATGATTCTAGCTTTAATTGAAATCTCGTAATAAATCTTTATCAATCACCAACACTTGTTCATAAATACGCGGATACGAGTGTGGGGCAAGTGTGCGTGGCTGGATGTGGGGTGTGTACGGATGTGAGGCGCATGTGGGTGTGGATGTGAGTAGCTGTGCTTGGGGTGTGTAGAGGTGTGAGGTGGGTATCTGTCTTCTCCTAACCCACACCCACCCACACCCTCAAGATGCCGAGCACCCCGTCTTGCTGTCAGATGTCCGTAAAGGGTGGTATGAAACGTCATACACCCGAATCTATGCCCTAATAATACTTAGAATAGCTAGAATTTTCAACTCATGTATTCCATTATATTTGTTGTAGATCCATGAAAAGTGCACCTGAAACAGTTGCTCTCATGACATTTGCTTCCTAAGGACTGTTGTTTCCCGACGACATTTGCTCTCCTGCGATATTTTCACTCCAATATCAGCTGTCGATCGACAAGATGATTATTATTAATAGAGTGTGGGTGTGGACGTTGAAGATGATATAGTTGAAGAAAAGATTATAAAACTGACACCTACACCCTAAAATCGATATAACTCCTGAGCTGTAAAAGATATAAATATATGGTTGATCTACAATTGTAAACCTCGATTCGAACTATTCACATTACTATTTCGAACTCAAGATTGGACATACACTTAGGAAATAGAAATATTGCTAATTTTACATTGGAAGATCTACCATGGTAAATCTTATTTAAAGATCTCGCTATTTCATTGTAAATTTAATACATGCTCTGTCGTGTTCTATCCAACGATGAAAAACGCCAGTCTCAATCACCTATTTATTTCATTTGATGAATAAAAAGGCAAAATAATCAAGATAAAAACAATAATTTTAATTATTACATACTTAATGTTTCCGTTGCTGCTGTTTTTGAGGTTAACCAGAATGTGAGAACAATAGCTAAACCTATTCCAGCGAGTAATGACCCAAAAATACAGCATTTGAAACACCAATACCACGTAAAAGATGTCTTATTTTGATCAATTCTATCATTAAAATAAAGATTATAACCATCATGAAATTGATATTATACTTACCGATCATGATCACCATCATCTGTCGAGACAATGCGTTCGATCGATGAATGGCCTCGATGTATGGTCGATGCTAGATCCGACGACCAGTCGGAGTATTGTCGATACGTCATTATCTGTAATACCAGTGGATTGGTAGCTGATTTGTATGTGAATTGAATAAGGCAAATATATGTATATATACATATATGTTTTATTTAATAAAAATAATCAATAATAAGTTCAACGGCTTCGGACATATAATGCAAATTTCATATTTTGAATAAACACAATTCACCAGTTTAATCAAAAGTTTGGCCTAGAGAATAGAAAAAAAAGTGTAACAGAATGTGCGCTCGATTGAGAAATTCATTGTTTATTAGAGACGAGCGAGTTGTGTGTCACCATTGAAAGGCAAGAGAACATAAGGTGGTTTTGCTTCATTAATTAAATTCACAAGTGGATAACCGACCTGAGCTCCGAATTCTTAACAATTTCAGCTTTTCTAATTTTGTTAAATATACGTTTTTGATATACTATCAAACGAAATATTGGTAGTCATGAATAAATCGATTTTGACTTTAACATCTCTATAAAAATAGTAATTTTAAAAAGTAAGCATACTTTAACAAAATTGGGTATTATTAAATACCGATCCGATTTAATTCTAGATTCCAAGATTATACCTCTTCTACTTAAATTATGAATATTTCTAAATTTTTGTAAATTAATTATTTGACTGAATATAACGAACTGATCAAATATTATCTATCAACCATTGATTGTATTTTTTTATTGAATATGTTAAATCTGCAATAAAACTAAAAAAATTTGAAGTGTATGTATTTTCATGTTTATATTTCATTATTTTATTTTTTTTTGTTGTATTTTAAACATTAATATATATTAAAAAAAATATTTCTCTTCGTGCAATAAAATCGTTTCATTTGGTTATTGTTGCTCATGTATCAATAAAATCGTACATATAAGGTTTATAATCAATTATTCAATTCGCTTATCGAATGAAAAATCCTTATTTTCTTTTTTATTTGTATAAAAACTGCGATCACTTGATCCTAACAGTGCACAAGAAAGTGAAAGAAAAAGAAAAAACGGCAAAAACATAATGTAGAGTATGATAGAAGACTATAAAAAACAACAAAAAGTTATAATAGATTGAAACTTGTATAAAGAAATAAACAAAACACAAATTTTACTGAAGAGGGAGAGAAGCAAAACATCATAACAGAAATAAGAAGAGGCACGAAAACAAACCTAAGATTAACAAAAAGAATCGAGAAAATTCTGACGAAGTTCTAAATCATGCTTCTCAAAATGTGCAACTGAAGACTTCAGCGGAATAGACGAAAATCACTTAACAACTCTCTCCAAAACAGATTGATGACGAACGAGTCTTTTTGATTTCTTTAAGCATTTAATAGAAAATTCTTTATCTAACCACCTTTTTCTAAATTCACATAGATTAGCTTTTTCAAAGATAAGATTACCATCTGTTGAACTGGAAAGCGTTATCAGATATCTATTTCAGTACGCAGAGCAACGATCTTTCAAGGATAACTCATCAAGTACATGTGCAGAAAGGTTTTCATTCTATTCAAGACGCTTTAGAACACCACGCAATGAAGAATAATAGAATTTGCACATACTTTCCTGTTGTTTACGAGTTAAAACAGAAAAGACAGAGTAGATTTATGTAAATATAGGTATAACGTGAGAATAAAATAATGCTTTACGAAGACTAGATGAGGAACAACCAAAAAGCCTAAATGATCTTATAAGAGATACTCTCTTCCTGACTTTGCATTCTACATCTCTAATTAATTTTCTCCAATCGAGTTTGGAGGATATAATATATCCAACATATTTATATTTGTTTCTATGAAAAATCCTTATAATTGTGAAATATGAATTATAATTAAGATGATATGAAACCATTGATAATCAATGATACAATAAATTTAAATAATAATGAACTTATAATTATAAAAACATCATCAACCATTAAGCCGGGAGATGGGTGTGTCTTCTGTCTTCATTCACACTCACACGCTACAATAAATATAAATTACAACAAACTTATAACAACAGCATCAACCATTAAATTTGAGGATGGGCGTGTCTTCTCCTTTCAAACACATCCGCACACGCAACTACCCACTCTCACACCCTATGAATACAAAAGGAGAAAATAAAGAATATCAATCAATATATGAGAAAAAGAAAAAATAGACACTGCATCACTAAAAGAGGAACGATAAGCGTAACATAACCACATACATATAGAAAAAAAGGGAGAGAGATACATATTATTCACGAGTGACAAAGATACTAGTAACTAGTATCTATTTATAAACGGAACAAATATGAGGAAAAGAAAATTATAGGACACATACCATTTAATTGTCACACACATGTCTTATGAAAAATGAGAAGATTTCTTTTATCAAAAGGTCGAAATCGCACAAGTAATACGCATAAAACTCAAAAAGAAGCAGAAAAGAGGTAGTGTTTATCAATGTCATTTCGTTAATAAAAATCATTCCAGTTAAGTTAATGTGACATACATTTGCAAAGGCCCTCCTGCATCAGGTTCGATCCTGAGATAATATGATATAAAATAGTAATCTCCCGCCACAGTAGAAAATGATTGTTCTAGATAGTCAGTATTTTTACATGAATCGTAGACGCAGTGTGTTCCTGCATAACATGAGCTTGTTACCGTTCGCGTATAACCATTAGTTGATTTTGTATCACAATTGGCACTCGTATTACAAAATTGTGTCCATCCATTTAAATTTCCAGTTTCAAAACCACCATTAATTAGAACATCTGCGTTTGCATTTGTATGATTCACAGATATTTCGTCTAATAACCAATAGTGAGGGGGACCGTCTCCACCCTCACCCGTCATTATAAATGATAGAGTTGCTGAAGTGTGATTTGCCGTGAAACTATAACTGTAACGTGTATACGTGGTCTGTGCATCCTTAGCGGCTAAATTCAAAATTTGTCCTGACGGATTGGCAGGAGTAGTGCCGCACGTTGGTGCTATTGAGAGAGAAATGACATTTGATACAAAAGAATAATTGTACTTTCGGAAACTTACATGTTGTCGCTGTTGTTGTTGTTGTTGATGTTGAGGCTAAAAAAGTACGAAATGATGATTTACAATTAAAGATTATATGTTTGAGGAAAAAGTATTAAGCTAAATCAATGACATCACAACAGCTTATTAAAATATTTTGAAAGAAGTAAAAATTTTTCTGAGTTTTCAAAGCAAAAGATTTTTACTGTCTGAAGTTGGTGAAAGAGAAGTAAAACACCATGATTCTAGCTTTAACTGCAAGTTCTCAATATATCCTTATCGATTACCAATACTTCTAAACAGGGTTGCCAAATCAAAATTTTAGAAAACAGGAGTTTCAAAAAAAAAAGCAGGAGTTTTCCAGAAGAAGTTTTTTCCTAAATTAGTAGGAAAATCAGGAGGTTTTCTATTTTAAGTTGAGAAAATATTAGACGGTTTTCTCGTAGAAAATTCGAACGTTCGCTAACAAAAAATATTTATCTCCTTCGTATCAAGTTGGTGATCAATAATTTAATACACATGATATTATTCTCACTTGAATTTTATCACAAATAATATTTTTTTGCTATACAGAATGGTCATGAAAAGCGTTCTTTTAGTTATATTTATTATGTACTCTTGATCAGTTAATATTCTTATCTGTATTATTTCCAAATTAATTTTCATTCTAATCTATCAGCCAAAATTCTTTTTCATTGTAAAGTTTAAGCAAAAGTATTTATACAAATGAACAGAACGATAGAAAGATTCTTGACAGAGTTTGAAAAAAAGACAAGCATTCTTTATCTCTTACATCACTATATGAATCGATTGTACGTGTTTCTTCGCTTGTTTTTGCAACGAGCGGTCTATAGCATTAATATGCTGTAAAAAAACAAGATAAGCTAATTTTTGACAATGGAAGTTGTTTTTCTCTTAAGCCTTTTATGATCTTTTCAGTGAACATTTTATCGATAGGGCTATCACTTCTGTTTCTTTACCATTGATATCTTCACTTTTTGTTATTGTAATATATACCTATTCATTCTTTTCATGTTTATAATTCGTGTCAGACTTTGACAACAAAATTAGCAGTGCCCATGAACCTATAACAATTCTCTAATGAAAATGAAACGCAAGAATCTTGCTAAGTTATTCAAAATATTGTTCTATTCTGAGCTAAGAAGAAGCAGACGTCAATTCCAAGAAATGTAAAAATCTTTCTAGACGAGAGACATCTTAACTGGCCATCTAAAATGTTGCCTATCGGACTCTTGTCTGAATATCAAGATCTTGTTTTCCAGACAATAGCATGCATTTTTCTGCTGTCTCCAGTAAAATAAATACTTTGTGTACAGCTAGCTCCTACAATTGATGATTTTTTTCGAGAAAAATAAAATAAAAGCAAATATTTTCTTGTTCGTTACTATAAGTATTGAGTACTGTAATAGTTCTCGTTTTTTCCTTTTAACTTTCTTATTGATTCAAAGTATCGCTAAACATTAGGAGAAATCAGAAGAAAATGTTGAAAATCAGCTCCTGAAATCAGGAGATTTTCCGCCAGGAGAAAAGTAAAAAAACCAGGAGAATCCTGGCTAAATCAGGAGGTTTGACAAGCCTGCTTCTAAAATATTTCTTTAGAAAACGAATGACTTGTTCTCATGCTTAATCTAGAAGATACTCTGCCCGCTTTCTGAATGATACTGTTCACAGATCATTATCAATTAGACGACGCAACTGGTGAAGACCAATCGGTTAAGAATCTTGAATGCAACGAAAAAAATTGATCTTCTTACTTATAGAATGCGATCGATGAAATATCCATCTAATTAATACATGCATATCAATTAGTCAGGTATTA
>CAJNOI010000162.1:166428-187046 GCA_905250115.1 Adineta steineri
CACCCATACCCACACCTACACCCACACCCACACCCACACCCACACCCTCATCTTCAACGACACAAGTAATTCGTAATGCATTGATTCCGAAAGCAAGTGGCTCGAGACGAGCTATAACAATAGTTTATTTAAAATATTTCAATAGAAATTCAATACTTACAAGTACCCCAAAGAAGTCCATCTAATTCAATTGAACGAACATTTTTTTCAAGTTCTTTCATATTCGTTTCATCATCCCACGGTTTAACCTAATTTTAAAAAAAATTTACTAAAATTCTATTCAATTGTTTAATACATACATCAAAAACAATTTCACTTTTTGCGATAGGAGCTGGTTCTAAATTCATTTTATTTTTGAAAAATAAGAAATAAAAAAGAAAAGAAATCTGAAAAGAAAAAGAAAATACAACAAGTTTCTTCCATTTATTTGTTCTTATAAATTAATGTACAAGAAATCATGGTTTATATATGCAGTTGTCGATGAGTGTGTACATGTGGATGTTATGTTTACCATACCGACGCCTACATCAACACATTTACCCTCAGATGCTACTGTCATTAGGCAGAATTATTTATAAGATTTTGCAAAGTGGGAAAAAGAAATATGCTGAGTTATAATCGATAGGAAAGAAAAATAGTTATTGCATTATACTTTCATTTTAGTATTCGTGTTGCGAAAGAACGATTCAACAAACAACAATCATACAACTAGAGGTGTAAGCCGATGGATTAAGCCGCCGCCGCCGATAGGGGAAAAAAACACAGCCGCTGCCGCCGACAGGGGAAAAAACTACACATTTTTGAGCCGCCGATAAGCGAAAATTTTTTTATAATTTCGAGCCGCCGACATCTACCTGAATGAAAATTAAATTTTCGTTTTTTTATATTTATTTTTACATTTTTGTGTTTTACATATAATGTGAAAGGATGTAACAGTTGTTGCCTATACTTTTTAGAACATTATGTCTGATATATTGAAATAGAGATATTTTTCATTTGGAAAAAATAATTTTTTTTCATAAAATTTTCAGCCGCCGCCGCCGATCGACTTACATCTCTACATACAAGATGTTTCGTTATTTATAAGAGAAATCATCTGACATATATTTAGAATTATTATAAAAGTATATAAGATATAACAAACATAAACATGATAGTATTAATCTAAATAAAAATATAATTAATTCTTTTTAAATAAAAAGATATAAAATCACTTCTAATATACATTTAATTCATTTACTGAATTGTGAGAAAAATATAATAAATTATTCTGTTTCTTGTTAATGATCATCGAAACGTCGAAAATGAATATTAATCGTATTTCTATACATTAATCGTACTTATTATTTACTTTACAATAAAATTAAAACAAAAAATTTTCAACTTTTAATATAATTGTAGCTAAGTAATCGAATCGAAAAGGCATTCATACTATCTTTTGGGGGTGTGGGTGTTGATATCGTAAACTTAACATCCACACCCACCCTCACTCTTGCGCGACACTGTCATTTAGAGAGACGTGTGTGTCTATGTTTCTCTTAGGAAGTGTTGCATTAGAAAACTCATTTAGATTTTCTAAGTCTATAGTTTCTTGGAAATTAATAGATTTGATAATTGAATAAATAACAAGTGATTGAATCATATAAATATATAATGTTAAAACTTTTTTTATCGACTTTAAAGGCAAATATTACTTAAACTTGATCTTTCCTTGAATTTTATTATAATTTCGTTAATTGTACTATTCTACTCTAAATTATAATTTTTCGCAAAATTTCTCCGTAAAATTCTTAACCTTATAAATATTGTAGTCTTTAGATACTCGTTTTGATTTTAGAGAGTTATTAGCCAAATGTAAATTATAAAAAAAATGAAGAAATAAATGTGTTGTCAGAAACATCATATATTTGCTCGAATAAAGTTTTATATTTGGCAAGTTATTGTTACCTATTAGAATGAAGTGGATGAATGTTAATGTATGTAAAGAAAAGATGGATCCACATCCCGTACCCACTTATCTAATTCATTTGATTTAAAGAAGAAAGATTAAACTACATTTGTTAAAGAAATGTAATACATTTCTACTCCTAGTCATTTAGGATTTATTTCTATTGACGTTATTTTTATATTCGGTTTTGTTTTCTATGGTTTTATATTATTTATATGCGTCAAGTGTAATTTTAGCATATCTAATAGAAAATGATGCTATAACATCAACATGCATATAAAGTAAAAATGATAAAAATAAATTTATCATTGTAGAAATACGGAGAAGTACGAAAAAGTATGAAAAAGTATACCTTTTTCTTTCTTTTTGACATTTGTAATCAGATTTTTGCTGATTTTTTTGTTTGCATATGGGAGGTAAATCATATATAATTCACCATTTCATTTTGTACACCAATTACTGACAACGTTCCTTACGTTTCGGAAACGAAAAGGCGTCATATATGGTTTCTTCTGTGTAATTTTTCGCTTAATTTTCGTTAATAGAAATGAAAAATGATATATGCATCCATGAATAATGCAACTGAAGTGTAATAAATAGATGTGCTTCGTGCATTTTTCTTTTATCTTGTATTTTCGTCTAGTTTCATAACTGCTTTATTCAATCGTTCTTCTTCGAGTCCACACGTTCTTGAATATTATTTGACGGTAACTATGTAGAAGTGCAGCGACTAGAGGTATTGGAATGGGATAGTTTCATTCTGTTTTAGAAATTTTGACCGCAGCTCCCTGAAAATTTAGAAGAAAACTGTTCTGAACTTTTACTTTACTATATATTCATGTTTTCCCTCTTTTGAGAGAAGAAATCTCTTAAATTTATCCGATTCTACAAAATTTTGTCTCATACGAAGTAAATCAACAATAATCTAGTAATGAATTCTTATTTCAACTAAATAGATAAGGTGAGAATAGTCAGACAACGTGCTTATTAATAGCCTTTAGTCGTAGGAGTTTGTTGAAAAGTATACGAATATGTTTCTTGTTTTCATTTCTCTCATCTAATTATTCTCTAATCAATAAACTCGATATTGACTGTTACTCTCTACTATCTTAACATGATATTCTTATTATAGACACGTGAAAACCCTCATTGCGATTGTGAATTATAAACATCATAGTGTCAATTCACTAATAAAACTGTGATTGAATTTTAACATAGTTGGTTGTGTATCAGCAACAATGATGGCGACAACAAGCTCACTTACCCTTTTCATTCTCTTTAGTAAGTATCTATTTATTAATGCTCGGTATCTATTACTTTACTTTTCTCGTATAGGTATATCAATACCATTAGTATCGAGTTATACATGCTATAACCAAAAGAATATCTCAACATCGGTTGGTGCTATCATATCCAGGAACAACAAAGCTTGCTGTGTAAGTAAAATATAGAATTATGAGTCGAGCATGGTTTTGTATAAGACCTTCGTAACATGATTTTTATTAACTCTAAATCAGAATAAAGTTGAGGATGAATATCATTTTTAATTCACAGTCATACCCATCTTCACATAGCAAAAGTTTATTTGTTATTTGATTAATCTAATATTTTCTTGATTCATTATTAGACTTTGATTGCTCTTTGCAATGGTGTACCTTACGGTGCTGACGTTCTTGGTCTTTCAGACAGGAGTAAATGTGGCACAACACTCCATTTTCCCTGGCCCAATGGTCCTTCCAGTTGTTCAGCTACGTATCAATGTTGTTACGCTGATTTGTGCAATACCTATGATAAATCAACATATAACAAATCAAAAGCTATTCCTCTCTATAATGGTGTGAACATTGCCATTTGGTTCATGTTTTTGACATGGCTTGTTTGTTTTAATTGAACAAAATATTTACTAACAATTATATTTTTTTATTTATCAAATAAACAGAAGAACGGATAACATTGTGCTTTTAGTTGTAGCCTCTTTACTTATATTTAGTTGAGCAACATTGAAAAGAAACAAGCGCTATATCGAAACCTTTTTTAAGTTCCGTACCATACACGACAGTAAGAGAACATACAATCAAAGTTCTTAGGAATAAACTCTACTAACTGACTCAAAGTTTTTAGACTAATATACTGGGAATAAAGAAACTCTAAACAGTTTGCTTCTATGCACCTATCTCATTAAGATACAAACGTTTTTAGTTTAGGACAGATAATATACATGAATTATTATATCAAATCATCTCGAAGGGTGGATGTAAGTGTGTGTGGTATATCAACATCTTACCATTTTTCGTTTTTCATATTATATTTAATTTACAGAATGTAGTAACTTAGACATCTATTTTTGCCTTCTCGTTGTATGCATTACTACTTAGAGCGATTTTGTCATCAAATAGCTGTGCATGGTTATATTAACAACTGTAAGCACTTCTCACTGTAACAGTAAAGTGAATAAAACGAAGAAAAAAATACATATTTATATTTTCATATTGATGATTATGAATAAATTATTAAAACTACATACCAAAGAAAATAATCAGTTTGCAGGTAAAGTGCGTAAATAACATGACTCATACGACATCATCTTATATTACGAACAATTCAATGAATAGACGTATAACTTCACTTCCTCTTTTTTCTGCGCCATACGATGTCAGGCGTATTTGTTTTTTTAGTGAGTACCATCTAGACTACGTTATTGGGACGATTTCTGATTGAAAAAGTACTTTTGTCAATGATATTACACTTTATTATATTTCTTCTTATCGAGAATCGCATCGATTTTATACAGTGCATATACTTATATGCCCGCCCATCAGAGGGAAAAAAAGAATACGATAAAAACATGGAATAAAGTATGACATGATGTATAAAATAAGGGTAATACTTGAAATAAGAAGGAATCATAGTAACAGGACAAATATCGTTACAGTAATTACTATGATATCAAATTACAGTATTGAAGAATTATGTGAAAACAATTCAAATTTATTAACATCTATTCGAGCAATTATGTTAACAGATATATACAGAGCAGAAGATAGAATTAAAAAAACAAAATATGCATATGGATTCTTAATTACATTTTTTGTTCTCTTAGCATTTATTAATAATTTCTTATGTTTATATACTTTAATATTATCAAAAAAGATTGGAATAACATCATTAGGTATTTATTTAATTTTCTATTGTATTGTAAGTTTAATAACTATGATTGGTATTGAAATTGATTTGATTAATATTTTATATTTTGATCATAATACATCATCGACTTCGTATGATTTTTTTGCATGTAGTTTTGTTACCTGTTCTAATTATTTCAATGGCATCTGTAAGTCTATGGTTAAGCACATGTGTCGCTATTAAACGTATATTAATAGAATCTTCTATATTACAATTATTTACTTCTCGAAAACATTCATTGATTATTTCCATATTTTTATTTATTATTATCAGTCTATCACACATTCATCGAATATTCTATCGTCATATAATTACAAATCCACTTATGAATAATTTAGAATTATGTGTATTTACTCCATCATCATCAACTAAAATAATTGATAATCTAGTTGAAATGTTACATTTACTTGGTCCATGTTTAATTCACTTTCTCTGTGCTATTTGGGTATTATTTCGAATTGTAAAACATAAAATATATCTTAATTATCATATTCGAACAACACCAACTCAATGGTTATCAATATGGAAACAACAAATATATAATCATAAAGATTTTTTTATTCCACCACTATTAATTATTATTTGTATAATGCCACATGTGATTATATTTCATCTACTAATAACATGTTCGGATACTTTATTTCGAATGCGTTTAAATATTATTCTCAATTTTCTCGTACATATACCAGAAATATTTACATTCTTCATATATGTTTATCCATCAAAAATCTATTGGGAACAATTTTTACAGACAAAATTTGGAGAATTACTACGATGTTACTGTTGTTTTACAAAAGTACAACATAGAAACAGAAAACTTTATTTTTAGAATCAATTAATCATGACAAAAGAAAGAATTGATGATGTTTGTCTTCAACTTTTATTTTATTGTTTTTCAATCATACGATACAGAACTTGAATATCATTTTCTTTTGTAATGGTTGATGCTATGTATGTGTATGAAACGAATATCCACACCCATCTAATTTGAAATCGAGAGTGTTCTTAGAGAATATTTTTTTTTTATTAGATCGATATCTTAGTTAGATTATGAAAGGTGTAGAAAAGATCAAATTTATATAGGTGACTGTAGATGAGTAATAGGAACTGATCAGATAAAAATTTTGTTTGAAGAAACAAAATGGTATATATGAAACGAATAGATGATTCATTGTTTGAAAAATTTCAGTATATCTACATTATATAAACTTAAGATGATTAGAAAATATTCGCATATTTTATCATTCAGACATCGTATTACGATGTTTTGTTTAGATATTTTATTAACTGAACTAAAAAAAAGCTATCTTCAAAGTGAAAATGAATTTAAAATAAATTTCTATGATAGATAGAATTAATATTTCATTATAATACGTTTATGAAGGTGTGAGTGGATATAAATGAACACTTGAATCGTCTACAATCACAATGTATCTCATTCTATTCGAATAATTTTTTGAAAAATATATAATTAACTTTTATCGTTTTACTTGAGAAAAAAACAATTAGGTAAAATCAATTTATTCATACATATATGTTGTAGGAGAAATTATAATACAGGAGAATTTTAAATTTTAGTTTCTTCTAGGAGAAACTAAAATCTTAAATTTTTCTTACAAAAATTACAGGAAAGAAAAGAATTTTAATTTATCCTAGAAGAGATTAAAATTTTACTTTTCCCTTAGGGGAGTTTTAAATTCTCCTACAACATATACATGCATATTAATGACCACACTACTAAACATCCGTAGTTTTTCACCAAACGAATATAAGTTTCGTGAAATAAAAATTATTTCGCATCTCTGCAACGAAACTACATGAGAATTCGATACATTTCATAATAATTTATTCCTCATATACGTAAGCTGTCAGATGATATCACAATATTTATTACGACACTTCCACAGTTGGGGAAGCTGTCAAATAGTTCCAGATAATTTTCTATACTCTATAGATATCACAGTTTTCTTGAATAATATTATATACTTTTGTCTATATAAATAGATGACATATATTTGTACGAAACTATGTGTAATAATATTTTTAACACGATTTCTATTTACTACAGCAAAGATATGTTTTTTATAATATGAATCTCGAGTGTGATCACCCTTACAACTAATATTCTGTAAATGAATTATATTTTAATTTCTGAGTTTTTAGTTTAAAATAGATTAAAACTCGAAAAAATGTGAATTATGTTTTTAATCTAATTGCCTTCGGATGAATGTAGATATAAGCATGAATGATTGTCTGAGAGTAAGTCTAACTGTGAATGATATTATTATATTTATCCGTTATCGACAGTCTTACACACATCTATTTCTACAGAGAATTAATAATTTAAATTCTATTAAAATCAACATATATGTATCGACATATTCCTTCTTTTCTTTACTTACATTATATAGATAGAAATAGAAATTTATTTTACGATCAAATATATGAAGAATGGTTATAGAATTCTTCGAAATAATATGAATAAAAGCTATACTTTTTCTTTTGTAATAATATATTTATAAAAAGACTTAAAAGTTAATTGCAAAGTTCAGCTGATTGAAGATGAAATTCTATTTATTTTTTCCAATTATTCTATTTCTTAAAATTTTTATTTGATCAGAATAAGTTAGAGTTAAAATGAAATAAAATTATTAACTAACAAAAATTCATTAGATTTAAAAAAATCGCATGTTTAATAAATTTTAATATTTCGATTTCTATTGGATTAAAATTAAAAGTGCATTGAGATGAGTAATGATAAATATGACTACTCCTCTTATTTTTTTTATCTGATTTTTATGTCAGTAAAATACGAACGCAAAAGAATAATACATTTGCATATATTGACAAGTATTAGAGAAAAAAAGACACAAAATTACACAACGAAAAAGGCACATGTTTTTTTCGAAATGCAAAATATAAAAGTACATCGTTCGCAATCAAAAACTTATTCATACTCTCGCTCTTCATCAGATTTTCTATTCTTGCAGTCGTCACCATCATAATAAATTTCTCGCAACTAGGAGAAATTTTTCAGTTGCTCATCGAAACGCGGACTTATATTTTTTGTCGTTAGTACTTGAATAAAATACGAAAAATTCTTCAATATAAAATATAATGCAAATATTAGAAAATAAAAAGTAAGATTTTATTAATTATCTTTGGAGAAATATTCATCAAACAAACATTTTAGAGCAACTAATTTTCAATAATGTTTTATATTCTAAATAGAATTTTGTAGTTGATGACAACTTTTTATTGTATTTTATGTTCAAAGTTTCATTTTTATTAAACAAATGGATAATATTTTTCTAAATAATAAGTTATTTTCTTCAAAATGAAATTGTAAATTGAGTCATCATTTATTTATTTTCCTAGAAAAATAATATGTTGTTCTTTCTCAAATTAAAATCACTGTTTTAAATTTTAGTATTAATAATTAACAGCACTTCAATATCAATCTTAAATTGACCAGAAAAATAGATTCAATGAATTTATTGATTTATTCGTCATAAATGTCAGAGATTTTTAAAAAAATACTATATATTTACAATTTTTGTAACAAAATATATTTCTTTAAAATGCATTTTAATAGAGAAGAATGATGTTCTAAGATCACTTTAATAATAACCATATCCATAAGATTGTCCATAACCACCACCCATACCACCATAACCACCGCCCATACCCATACCACCACCCATTCCACCACCAAAACCACCCATACCTCCCATGCCACCCATACCCATACCACCGTATGGATCACCAAAGCCTCCACCCATACCTCCGTAGCCTCCGCCATATCCTCCATAGCCTCCATAACCTCCACCAAATCCTTCTGTAGATTAGAAAAAACAAACGAATAAATTTCAATAAATAATTAGATTATTCTTACCACGATGATGATGATGTTCGCCGAACATTGTTATTGTTTGTACGTTATGTAAAAAATTGAATAATAAATATGAGAATGTATATTTGTTATAGCGTGTTAAGTCATATTTATATACTCATGTTTCTGTTCTCTTCTTTATTTTTATTAGTAATCGACTCTATTGAAAAAGAAGAGAGGAAACACCTTGATGCATATCAAAAATAATCGAATTATTCGTTTAGAAATACCAAACAACCCTCTAAAAAAATTATGCGCCGAAAAAAGTACATATTATTCATATTGAGGCGTGTCTATATACGCACAAAAATAAAATGACGACTTATTAAATTATTCTTTTTTATGAAAACAATATTATTTTTTTATATGTAGATACTCTTTACGTACTATAAGTTAAAATAATATTCTATAGAAGAGATGCTTAATTAACTAAATGAATATTTTTATATTGATATTTAGTAAAAAAATATTAGAATTAACAAAACTCTTTTTGAAACATATTAATTATTATTGTTAAAATAAATCCTAATTTATAAATTATTAATCTTCCATAAGATATTATTCTTGATGAAAATGAACTTATAATATTTATTAAATTAAATTTATTATTGAATTCACTTTATCATATGACTATATTCTATAAATTTCAATGTTTCTTTTTAACTATCTCACTAACGATCAACATCATTTTTTGTGAATTTTACATTATTGAGAATAAATCTAGAAATAGTTGGTATAATTAAATATGTATATATGAGCTAATATTTACTGTCCTAGATTGTTAATCTAAGTAATATTATCTGTTGGTATTTAGACTCAATTCTTTCTATCAGTTGATACTAATGTGTATGATTCGATCGAATACTTGAAGAATTATATAATATTTTTATTAATATATTTCAATTCGTTAAATATGAAAAAGTATCAGTAAAATACGAAGGAAGAATAGATAAAGTCAAACGAATTACAATGATACACAAGATGGATTACAAGTGAAGTATGAGCAAAGTATGCACTTCTGAAGTCTCGTTCTTTCTCTTTTGATACATCTACATGGCAATTAATCACAATTAATGAAAATCAATGGAAAACATCCGAAAAGTCATCTAACAAAAAAGAAAATTACTTTATGTTTCTTATTTTTTGTTCGAATTGAACAATTTCTTTTTTTTTTTTTATTTTATATTAAAATTTTTCATAGGTATTGTTCAAAAATATGAATATTTATATAAATATAAAATTTTTATTTCTTAACAATACAGTTGAGAACATTATCTAATGTCTCTTCTTTTATATCCTTAATTTTTTCTTTCGGTTCTGTTCTTTAAATCATTAATATTATTAACTCGTGTTTTGATATACATTCATCTTGCACGTATAATTGTCTATAGAATTATCAATTGAAAAGTTTGAAGTAATATTTATTATTCTCAACTTTGTCATCCTGCGGATCTTTATAATATTTTAAAAGAAATTATTCATCCGAACATGTAATGAGAAGTCGATATTTTATACATAAAAGTTTCACATATTAACGTAATAAAAGAATATAAATGCTTTTAAAATTGTTTACCTTGGAACAAAATTTTTTTTAAATCGTATTTCTTCAAGTAAATATATTCATTCGTCTACTTTCATTTTTACATAAATAGATGAATACTTAAAAAACCATCGAATTTCTTTTATTTATTCAGTTTTTTCTGTATTGATCGACTAGAAATATACAATTATAATCTAGAATTTATCAAGGCAGTTCTCACAGAATTTGACTAAATTTTCCTAAAAACAAAACGATGTATTTAGTTTGTCATCATGCTTTTGAATTGTTTCCTGCAGACATAGATCAAGATCAGCCTTCTGAAGTTTAATATCTTCGCTGCATATGATGTATATTTATTCACACCGACACGCATACCTTTGAATATTCTATTGATTTTTTTTAGTTGATAACAAGGTTGTATTTTATTTTATGTTCAAAAATTTTCTTTTATTAAACAAATAGATAATATTTTTTCATATAATAAGTTATTGTCTTCATAAATAGATACTGAAGATTATTAAAAAATAAATTTGCTTGATGATAAATTAATTTAAAAAAGTAAGTTTATATCATTTTCTTTAATAGCAAATTGTAAATTGAGTAATCGTTTACTAATTGTCCTATAAAAATAATATGTCGTTCTTTCTCAAATTAAAATCTCTGTTTTAAATTTTAGTTTTCATAATTACAAATACTTCAATATCGATCTTAAATTTAGAAAAATAGATTCAATAAATTTTATTGATTTATCCGTCACAAATGCCGTAGATTCTTAAAAAAATACTATATTTACAATTTTTGTAATAAGTACATTTCTTTAAAATGCATTCTAATAGAGAAGAATAATGTTCTTAGAACATTTTACTAATAACCATATCCATAAGATGATCCATAACCACCACCCATACCGCCCATGCCACCGTATGGATCTCCAAAACCACCACCCATTCCACCACCGTATGGATCTCCAAAACCTCCACCCATACCGCCCATACCTCCCATACCACCACCGTATGGATCACCAAAACCTCCACCCATACCGCCCATTCCACCACCAAAACCTCCGCCACCAAATCCTTCTTCTTCAAATTAGAAAAAAAAACGAATAAATTTAAATAAATAAGTATATTATTCTTACCACGACGACGATGTTCCTCACCGCCAAACATTTTTATTGTTTATATGTTATGAAAAATCGAGTAATAAATATGAGAATGTAGATAAATGATATAGCGTTTTAACATATACTTATATACTCATAGTTTTGTTCTCTTCTTTATTTTTATTAGTAATCTACTCTATTGAAAAACAAGAGAAGAAACGCCTCGATGTATATCAAAAATAATCAAATCTTTCGTTTAACAATACCATACAACCCTCTAAAAAAATCATACGTTATAAAAAAAGTACATAATGCTTATATTTGGGCGTGTCTATATACGTAGAAAAATAAAATGACGACTTAACGACATATTCTTTTCTATGAAAACAATATTATTGTATTATACGTAAATAACCTTTATGTACTATTAGATAAAATAATATTTTCTATGCATCCATTTTATTTTTCTGTAGAAGAGATGCTTAATTAACTAAATGAATATTTTTATATTGATATTTAGTAAAAAAATATTAGAATTAACAAAACTCTTTTTGAAACATATTAATTATTATTGTTAAAATAAATCCTAATTTATAAATTATTAATCTTCCATAAGATATTATTCTTGATGAAAATGAACTTATAATATTTATTAAATTAAATTTATTATTGAATTCACTTTATCATATGAATATATTCTATAAATTTCAA
This sequence comes from Adineta steineri, assembly GCA_905250115.1. Classification (NCBI taxonomy): domain Eukaryota; kingdom Metazoa; phylum Rotifera; class Eurotatoria; order Adinetida; family Adinetidae; genus Adineta; species Adineta steineri. Next base: position 178,805 of record CAJNOI010000162.1, read on the forward strand.
TGTTTCTTTTTAACTATCTCACTAACGATCAATATCATTTTTTGTGAATTTTACATTATTGAGAATAAATGTAGAAATGATCGGTATAATCTGTAGCAGTCGGTTAAGGAATTTAATTGAGTTTGTAATACTATAAATAAAGAAATTATTTCTATATTTTTAATTTAAAGAAAAAGAAAAAGAGAATTGAGAATAATTTATGGTTGTAGATTAAATTTGATATATGAAAAATATTTTCTTCTGTTTATAACAAAGTAGAATATTGACTATTTGAATAAATAGAATCAATTTAAGAAAAAAAGAAATTTGGATTAAAGATAAAATTAATTTTTTGATTATTCAGGTTTCTTATTCATTATGGATATTGTTTTATAAGCGGGACATTGGTTTTTTAGAATTAAAGAAAAAGAGATTTTTTTCATGAACGGGACATTCAGCGATGGTTTGTTTTTTTCGTAGAAGGTACAGAATTGCTTACATAGAATTATTTTATTATCCAAGGTATAAAGATTATGTATAATCTGTTCAAGTGTAATAGATAGACATTTTGTTTTTTATTTCATTTACATCGAATAAGGGATCGGTGGTGTAGGTTGCTTATTCGTATGTTGATCATAAAGCTGCTTTTACGTACTAAAATTTTCTCTTTTAGGAAAATGTTTTTCATTTTTATTTTTTTCTCACGCATGCTTATCTCAACTAAATTCTCACGTTAACTGTGACATACACAAAGATAAGGGGCGGCAACTCAATGGATCTTTTCGGTTAATAATAACAATTCTAGTTCAACAGACACATTCCGAATATTTAAAATAGTTTTCTAAAAACTATTGTAACAGTCTTCATCAAAAGAGAATAAAGAGTTTCTTCGAGAAAATTTTCATTTAATATATAACAAAGTCACAAGATCTAGATGGTATTATTCAATGTGAGAAATTATAAATTGAAAAGTTTGAAGTAATATTTGTTATTCTCAATGTTGTGATTTTGCGGATCTTTATAATATTTTAAAAGAAATTATTCATCCGAATATGTAATGAAAAGTCGATATTTTATATGTAAAAGTTACACATGTTAACGAAATAAAAGAGTATAAATGCTTTTAAAATTGTTTACCTTAGAAAAAGACTTTTTTTTAAACACATTTCTTCAAGTAAATATATTCATTTGTCTACTTCCACTTTTACCTAAGTAAACGAATACTCAAAAAAACCACTGAATTTCTTTTATTTACTCATTTTTTTTCTATGCTGATCGATTATCCATAACTGTACAATTATAATCTAGAATTTATTATAGCAGTTGTAACCGAATTTGACCAAATTTTCGGTATTTTTGTGAAAGCGAAATGATATATTTAGTTTCTTATCATGCTTGTTACACGATCTGAAGCGAAAGTTGATTTTTTTTCCAACAGCAATACATTTTGCACATAATTGCATCAGAATGTTTGATTTTATGTATTTATGTTGATTGTGAAATAATTGTGACTCAGAGGGTGTCCAGAATCCAATCAAAATCACCATGCAGTTGAAGCGTCATAGAATACATGACTTGTTTGCTTATGAATTTAAATCGAAAGGTACGAATGAAAGAAAATGACGTCTGATTACTCATGATAGAACAAACACAAAATAACATCATAATATAGATTCATTATTTTACAGTGCTTGGATTTTTCCAACATAGAAATACGTATTGCGGAAGTATTTCCACGTTCGTAAATATTGTATATATATATATACATATAAAACAAGCAAGAGAAATAAAAAACGTTAACATTATGTTTGGTCGAATTTATAAACCCATTCAAAGCTGTTCGTTACTTGTTCGACGGTAAGTTTGTAGACAAATTCTCTCTTATAAGAAAATTATGTAGATCTTTTCCCCACACTCTCATGCAATATACTTTAGTATTCATTAGTAATCGTGTTGACGAAAAGGAAAAATATATGAACTATTTTGTATATCATTTCTAGTACTTTGGCAGCTGAAATCATCAAAGATGGTTTAATGCCTGCCACAGCAATAACTCTACAAGAAACAAATGTATCTGTTGCAACTCAAACAGAGCACAAATGGTTGAATAATAAATATCCAGGATATACTCTCAAATCAAAAGCAATGGTCACCGATAGTGGAAAATATCTTGATCGATTCAGTATCTTGACAAAAGATGGACAACAACAAAACATTTACTTTGATATCACGCAATGCTACGCATGTTCACTTTCAGACTTGAAAGACATGTTCAACAAGCAACAAGAACCTGATAAAACTTCGCAAGCTGAGTAAAACTAAGATAGAATACGGAATTTGTTTTTGTTTCTGCGCAAAGCTTGACTTCGTTTGTATTAATTGCTCTACTAAACAAATAATTCAGAATAAATATCCTGAGTTATAATCTGGGTGTGGGTGTGATTTAGGATTCTAAAGACACGTATCTATACCCACCAATACACATAGACTCAGACAACTGCAAGATGAGGAGCTCTCTAACACCTTGCTCGATGAATACAAAAAACACTCTGTTTGCTAAGAAAATTTATTGATGTCATTGCGATTGGTTAGCCAAAATAACTTGTATCTCTGCAGAAATATTATCAATTTGAATAATTTCGTGTTCGATTAACTTTTCTAACAGTTTCTTGTTTCGTGTCAATTGCAGTGCATCGATAAAATTTTCGAGTTTCGAATTTCTTCTTTGTAAATCACATCCTATCGCTATTAAAAATTTGATAAGACGATGTCGACAGCCACGCACCTTGAGACAAACATAAAGTAATGCATCATTTCCATCCTTATCTAATCGATGAACGAGTAATGGTGATAATTTCAATAAATGTTTCACAAGTTTACATTCTTTCTTCTGTAATAAAATAAACAACAGATCTGAGCTTGTCAGCCACGGTCTTAGTTGTATATCACTCAAGAGTACCTTAAACAATTGTCTTTTCTTTCGGCTTCCAGTTATAATCTCGACAATTTGTTGACTAGTCTTGGATTTACGAAATAAATTGTGTACGTGCACACTCTCACTATAGATAAATGGAATTATATTTAGTTGATTGTTTTTGATTAAATTGCATACAGCTTGTGAAAAAGTATCATGCTTATCACACGATGCTACGTCTTTTAAATCATATTCGTGAAGTATAATTCTCAATATTTCCATTTGGCTTGTGTGAATAAATAGTTCCTCATAAGTGGAAGGTTCAGTCAAATTGATCATATTTAATATATCCAAAAGAAAATCTTCAAGGAAAAAGTCTTCATCTAATAAATGTTTCAGACAATGTACAGTAAAGAGGAATAGGTTTAGCACAGCTTTATACCAGTTCATATTGATAGAGTTAAATCGTACAGGAGCATAATCATGAAAGTATTTTAATCGATAAATCGAGTATAATAGAAAATAGTGTGTAGAACGACTTTTCGTATCATAATTAGTGTAGCCTTTATTTTTGAGAAGCTTCGGATTAGAAATTAGTAATGCTTTGAACATTGCAATGAGAGGATTGATAAGTCGTTGATCATTAGATTTAGTGAGATTAGCCTTTGCTAATAACCATTTATTTATTGCTTTAGCAAAATTAAATTCTTTCTCATCATCGTCATCACATTCAAGACTAGCACCTTGAGTAAGAATACGAGACTCAATTCGTTTCATATCTATGAGTGATTCGGATGAGAAATATGGTTCCCATGCACAGTAGGCATCCTGTGGACATAAAGCAACTGGTAAATAATTAAACATATTCTTCAATTCATTATCGAGGCTACTAATTACAATAGCAGTATTACGTGCACGTATAGATTGAAATCGTTTTATATTTGATTGAAATTCATCGCCCAATCGGTTGAAAGTTTCTCTAATATAAGAGGCAATTAACGATTGAAAACATTGATAAAGATTTTTATCGTCTTCTGTTGTTTTCAAAGATGAAAATTGATGACATATCTCGTGAAATGAATCACAATTGTAATAATAGTTAATATCTGAATCATCAGGTTTCGTATACAATAGATCAGTAAATAGGTGTAAACATCTGTCGATAAGAATGTTATTTAGACGTTGATTCAATCCAGAGAATGTTCGAAATATTGTATAAGCATTGCCCGAATATCGGACAATGTTCATTAAAATTTCATTGGGTAATATTTCAAAGGTAGACATCGACGACATCCTGTAATCTCTAAATGTCAAAGATGAAATATTCACCATGCACTTTCTTGCACATGTTTTGCGCAATTATTGAGTCAATTTACATACTTCTTTTTTCTGTTCTCTATATCGACAAATAAATGTGAGAGATACGTAAAGAAAAACCTTTTTAAACCTATGTGCAGAGTAGAACAGAAAAATAGTATATCAACTGAGTCAGTAATTACACAGATCTTATGCAATAACGTGTACACGAAAATGCGTAGTGAATATTTCTTTTTTTTGACATGTGAAAATAATGCCACTGTCTTTGTCGTCAATGTTCGAAATACTTTTACCAAATGTTTAGAATTATCGACGTTTTGAAAATTTATATTGTTTTTTTTTCAAGCAGTAATAATAAACAAAATATAATCAGTCTTGAGGGTGGCTGTGAATGTTCTATTTCACCCACACCCTCAAGATGTTATAATGATATTAGCAAAAGAAACTTTTCATGACTCTATTGAGTCAAAAGTCAATTACGCCCTTGATAAAAAAATATCAATGACACCAATTCGGAAGTAATATTTCAATTCGCTGCAATGTCCTTTTTTTCTCATTTGTTCGTAATACACCAGATAAGTGCATAACAGAACGATAAAGTAAGTGATTGATATTTTGATAGTTGAGTCAAAAAAAAGAAAGATTAAAGGATAAATCTGAATAAGAACATAAACTACGCCTTTGGTATTACTAAGTATAACTATTTTTTCTTTTGACAACTATCGAACAAATATCAAATTATTGTTGTAAACTAATCGGTTGAAGATGTGATATATACACAGTATAGCTGATTAATCATTGAGGATTTAAATTCTAATGAGATTGGGTTAAATATTATTGATTTTGGTTTGGGCGAGCCATCAAAGTGAGTCATCATCGATAAGACTATATCTTAAGATGAATTAACAATAGAACAGTACCACAATTCTCAACAAAATGAAAAAAATGCGTGCAAATTATCACCAAATGCTACAGACAAATGTCCATCGAGATTCACCAATTCCACAAGTATTTCTTATCGAAAAGGAACAAAATTTAGCTAGTCATCCTTCGACATCAACCAATCCTAATCATCACCAACAATCTGTTCTCAAACAAATCGAAGATTCGAAAGAATGTCGATTGTCAATCAATTCTCAAGTTTCTCATTCGTTTGAAAAAGATTTCGTCGAGAAAAAACCTAAAGAATATCATCGACGAATTTTATTCATTATGGAACCGATTATCATTGGTTTAATTCTTTTCCCAATTATAGTTCTCTTCTGGCAGTGTGGATGGAATGTTATATTCGTTTTATTGAATTCAGTCAATAGATATCCACCATCTACTTCTCAACAATATTTAGGGACGGAAGAGTCAAAAATTCTAACAAACATTCTATCTTTAAATGGCTCACAAAAAGTCTTAGATAAAGAATATTTATCAAAATTTGACAAACAAAAACTCTCGAAATTAGCAAAAAATTCACAAATAAAGGGTAAAAAGGGGAAAGGATTATCACACAAGAAGCCCTTGCACATTAATAACGATGATCCGTTAGTATCAAATCTTGAAGGAGACGATTTTTCATTTCAATCATTATTTATTTCGTATGTCGTCGCTCAAGTTTTTCTTCTTTGTTTTTATCTTGGTCAAGATTTTTTCTACAATTTTCTCAAAAGACAAACGTATATAGTTCAAATTATTCTATTAAAATGTCATATATTTGTCTCAGCATCAATTTATATTATTCAATGGGAAATGATTTGGACAATGTGGGATCAATATACTTCTGATGAATGGGATTTTGAATTACTTCTTTCGTTAACATTTCTATTTGTATTAGTTGTCTTCACGGGACATTTATCAGATCTGGTTTGTGCTCCATTTCTCATTAGTTATGATTCTATTGAATATTGTTTACAATCTAGTTGTCCTCTTCTAACACGACAAGTAAGTTTAATCTTTAATATTGAAAAAAAAAGAAATATATTCTATTTTTTTTTCTTATTTGAAGATGAAACAATGGAAAATCAATTTAATAAATTTTATTTTATACGAAATTATCATTTCGAATATAATAATCATAATATAGCGTGGTTTTTATCATTTTATTGATGTATATTTTTATCCTGATGATTGGGTTCGATCTGTTTGGATTTGTTTATTGATTGGCTATATTCTTTATTCTCCTTTAATGTATTTGCAAAGTTATCTGGAAAATTCAAATTTCAAATATGAATTTTGGATATTTCTTTCGACAAATTTTCCTCAATTCTATGAAAATTTTCGTCATTTCTTTGCTTTTTTCTCATGTCTCTTTCTTTGGCGTGGTTTTTGGCTTTTATATGATTCATATATTGATATTTTCGAATCTTATTTTCAAACATGTTTATTATTATATCTTTCATCATTTCTAGTTTTGTCTTTAATTCAAACGGCATCATCAATCAATGGTCCACTCAACACTATGAAAGATGAAAATGGTTTTTTTTCTCTTTATCCAAACTATTATGTTTCGATAGTCTTTAGAAAATTATGTCAATTACCCTTTTTTAATCAAAATTAAATAAATAATATATCAGATTCTATAATACTTTTTTTTTAAAAGAAAACGTTTCAAATTCAAGCAGATAACAGGTTGTGGTTTGTTCTTCCTATTCTTCAAACTTTGTAAAACAACAAACAGATTTTTCAAATAAAAAGAATTTACAAATCTAAAAACTAAGTTAAATTTCCAATGTCTTTTCTTTGGATTCTTAATGAATATAATGAACGAATGATCATAGCTTATTTATTTTCAGTTGAACGACAATTATTAGCTAAACCATATTTACTTCTAACATTTCCATCATATGCAATGCACAACTTTCAATAGAACACTAGAGTCTAAATTCAAGATTTTACATACCAAGTTATTGAAAAATAAATAGAACTAGATACTTTCCAACCATGTTTCAAACGATAAATAATCTCTATTACACTTTTAATTGTCAAAACTGCTCGTAGTCGTACACGTACATGTAATAATGATCAACAAACATTTTTAATATTATTTAAGAAACAATTATAAATGCGAAAAGAACTCTATGTTACACCAATAGTTATTATTCTCAGCTCATTGCCACAAATCATTCTATCGTTTACTTATGCTTGTACTGAATTGAAACAATCATGGCAACGATATCTATTACTCACAACATATTTTTTATCATATTTGCCACAAGTTTTGGGTTTTGCTCTTCATGTTATCCCATTAAAAGTATTCAAGAAAGAATTTCAACAAACGATCAGTGGAAAACGATTGATTAAGAAAAAAACTGGTTCAAACGTAAACTAGAGTGGGTGTGGGTGTGAATGTATACTTTCAATCTCATTCATACCCATACTCTGTGCACGAACGTTGGTAGTTTAATGCTTATAGAAAAAAAATTTTTTTTTTTTCATTTGATTAATTGAAAGACATGAAATAACTATGACCATTGTCGGAGCAATACTGTTAATTCTGTAAGATACTTCGATTGAATTACACCAGATGGATCTGATAGATTAAATGTACCTTGATCCTATAGTTTACATGAATGTCCAACACAATAATAACAGGAAGTTACCTAAAATATTTTTGTATAATAACGAACATGATAATGATCTTTTTGTATAGACAGAGATGGTAGCTCCTTCGCTTCGATCGATATTATTTCTTTATTTTAGACACGATATATTTACACTGCAAATCACTTGATTGATATTGCATTCTGAAATGCCACACAAGGTGATAAATTCTATTAACTTTGCTGCGGCACGTTTTATAGCATTATTTGTGAAATAATAATTGAGTAAAGAGATTGATGATTCAGTTAGATTCAAATCATATAGAGTTTTTTTTACAAACATAACAATCTGAAAACAGTCTTTTCTTCAGTTTCTTCCGTTCTTGAGAAGAATGGATATGACAACTATTTTGTTTTTTTGTGTACATAATTAACTCTTTTTCTCTTGTGAAAGGCAAAATTTTAAAAGCGACACTTTTTTCAAAAAGAAAGTGCCTGTGGC
>CAJNOI010000162.1:187146-204393 GCA_905250115.1 Adineta steineri
GATTGAAACCGCATAGTCAAGATGTGAAGAATATTTCAGTTAAAAAATGTGCGTAATATTAACTTATCATTAACAAGGAGAAGAAGAAGAAAAAAATATACGCAATGGACATCTTTAACATAGAATGAAAAGGAAAATATACGCAGTATTTATTCTTCATGCAAAAAAGAAAGAAAAGAAATTGACGTAATATACTTTCTAACCTTGATCAAAAAAAAAGAAAAAGAATATTCTTTTTTTTTACTTCTGACACATTATCATTGTTTGTCAAATAGAAAAAGATAAGATTGTTATTAGAATAGAAATGATATTCAATTCATAAAAAAAGAGAAAATATATTATAATTATTATTATTTAATTGAAACAAGATTATCGTTTGAAATTTACATTCAATAGTCAAAGAAAACGATTAAAATCTCAATTGATTAATTCTAAACAATTACTACACAATTATAACGATAGAATAATCAAGTTTTATACAAAATTAAATAAATCAATTTGATTCTAAAAGCGAATATTTTTTTTTCAAATGTCTTATAAGTGAAAGTTCGTCCGTATGAAAGTGTAGTTGTAGAAAAATATTCGAAATAATATTATCGGAGAGAAACAAAAATCATATTTCATTTCTAATTGAGCAATGTCCCTACTCAACCATATGCCTCGATAGACAAGATCATCTCATGGCATTCAACTTCTCGATCAAAATCAGAAATCTATAAATTTCTACATATGTAGAATTCTCGTCATTTAGCGAAGTTTTCTATAAAAACATTTTTATTTTACCAACAAGTTACGCGTCAGTCCCCTGGACTTCGCTCGACTCAATCCTCAAAGGAACAATAAATGTACTGCAAAAACGACAACGCTAGGTTACTAAGCACATCATATAGTGAAATTAAGAAACTGAGGAAAGTTATTATAGGGACAATACTCAGATCGTATTTGTATGGTCTTGAGGGTGTGGGTGTGAGTGTGATGAACAATAAAATATACACCCACACCCTCAGAAAAACTCTTTTAAAATAATTTTAACATTTATTTGTATATAATTAGAACTACATGAATATTTTTATAAGTCCAAACCTGCCGGCTCATTATCCGAAACGAATTCGGAAATACTACAGCATATGATAGAAGTTGTTAAGTTTCAGCATCATTCACTTGAAAATCATCAACGACAACTAGTACAACAACAAGAGAAATAGGTAGGTGAAGCTTTATTAGCATTAATTACAAAAGTAATCGATACAAGTGAAGTAACTCTCACAAATCTGATAAGAAGTTGATTATTATAATATCACCGTAATTCTGATCAAATAGAAAATAATTTTATCATTAGTTTTTGTATGCCTAAAGTAAAAGTTGATACATGAGATTTTATTATCTATATAAGTATAAAATAGTTGATTAAATTTAGATGTTTTTCATACGGAATTTTAACAACTGACATGAGATCTTCTTTTTTTTTAAATAATTTTATGTTGAATTTAATTTTAAATAGTAAAAAATAGCCGAGTTTTATTTTTCACAAAATTAAAAGATTAAAATTTCGTATTGAATTTGTCTGATCTGATATTTTTAAAATATTCTTCAAAGAATGTCTTCACGCTCTTTGAATTCCTAGACGTGCATTCTATCTGAAACGTACGATTTCTTGTAGAAATATAAGTTAGGTAAACATACAATTATGAATGTACGACAACAACATTAAAGAAGAAAGAAAAAAACAATTTTGTATTAAAACGTTTGAATCTTTCAGAAGCATAGATAAACATTCGATCATCTACATCCTACCTTCAAAATTTTCTAAAAAAAACTTTTAAAAAACAAAAAAAGTCAGTGAAAACATTAAAGATTTTTTTGAAATTGCACTAATAAAAATACTTCTTATGAAATTATTTCTTACGGCAATACTAATAAAACGTATTTCATCATTTTTCTTCTTCTAGATATAAAATAGATATTCTTTGCGTATAACTCACTAAGAAAATATTTTATGAAAAATTCTTAATCAATAGGATTTTTTCAAATCATACGATTGTTGAGACAATTTAAGAAAATGGTAAGTTCACACAAGAATTTCATATTATATCTGGTGAATTAATTAAATTAAAATTTGATCTTAAAATAATTCTTATGAAAAACATATTTTTATTTGAAATTCAAATATTTTATTATGATTTATTTCTAATGAAGATAATATTATTGATTAAATATATTCACATAAAATCGAAGATAAATAAATATATATGTTACTTTATACATTTAAAAAATTACTTTTGTGTTCATATTTTCATAGTTTTAATACGATTTACATAATGAAATTTCGTTCTTTGATTATGATAACTTTTTTATGTGATAGAATTCAATATTTTAGAATAAATCTTTTCAAAAACAAAATCTAAATCATTTATTAGTTTCGATTTGAATGATAAACTATGAAAATTATTGTTTAATTCTTATCTTTTCTTAAATTAGAATTCTTGTCAATTCATTTTGTGGATATGTCTTTGTTCTATCAGTATCATTGATGGTTTATCAATTGATCGTAAGATAGATTTATTTTATTAAAATATATCTACATGAGAATGTCTTTGGAGGAAGTTCATATATATCATATGAAGAAAATGACGTTCATCTACGTGTTGCACGTCAAGCACAAGACACAACAACAACAACTGTGACCGGTACTTGCATGTGTCCTTGTGCTTGCACAACAACGTCGACAACAACAACTAGTGAAGTTTTCATATTTATTTTCATAGATTTAAATCTAAAGCAAGAAAATTCGTTCCTATCTGAAAATAGAAAGTTGACTCTATTAATTATCTCATCGTTAAAATTTAATTCGATAAAATCTAAATAAAACTCATGAAAGTTTCTATCAACCGTTATAGATAAAACTAATTTTTAATTATCTTTAATCTTTATGACGAAATAGAAGTGAGATTATTAATGACTAAAAATTTTAAGAACTTTTCTACTTATTCGAACTTTTCGAACGAGACAAAACCAGTGATTAGTAGAAATCTGTAATTAATCTTAGATTTTTACAATTAGATATGACAGAGTATACTTTGAAAAAATCTTTAAATATTGAGAATACTATCTAAATATATTCATGTCGTAATTTGTAGAAGTTATTATATCGAAATAATCAATAATAGATATTTTTATGTTTGTTCTTTTAAAAGAATTATTTATTGAAAATTCTTAAAGTTGATTTTTGTCCGATTGATCTAATCACCATTTGAAATAGATTATTCACTTAAAATATTTTCTTCTACATTTCTTATTTAACTTAACTTATTTATATATTAAATCTATTGTAGATCAATAGAAGTAGTTTCTTTTAATTGTATTATAGTACAGTAAACTAGACATTTTCTATAGGAAAAAAAGATAGACAAATAAATCAAAGAAGAATTAAAATTTTGTTAAATATACTTAAGAATTAGCAGAGTTGAAATTTTTGAAATCTTTCTTCTTATCTAACAAAAGTTTTTCTTTCATTAATTAATTAATTAAATGTGTACGATACATAATAAAGAAATATATTATGTTTAAATCTCCTCAACAACACACAACACTATTTTGTTTTTTTTATTTAAAAACATGAACTTGTCAAAGTATTAACATAAAAAGAAATTAGGAAAAAAACGTTTAGAAACAAATGAGCATCGATTAATAATATTAATCTGAATGAAAATATTAAGTTCGTATTTGAATAGTATTTTTACGACTAGAATCTTATTTTATTTCAATTGAATATCCTATAAAAAGCTTGTCTTAAAAAAAATTTCATATTGCTCATAGACGATACTTTTCGAGTATAAAATGAGGTAAGATATTGAATATTGAAAACATCGATTATCATTAAATGAATATAATTAAATATTATATATCGTTGATTCATTCGAAAAATAAATACAATTTTTATTATATAAAAAATCTTTGCCAAATAGCAAAGAAAAATATGTTTTCGACTTCTGCTTAGCTGGAAACTTTTTCAATCTTCTGCACATGAGCTATTTCAATTCTTCAGCACTATTTAATGCATCTTCTTAGTTATTCCAAGGCTTCTCAACTATTTGTTTACTATGACTTTATTTTCTCCATTAGCTATTCAATCTCCAGCACTATTGAAAAAAACTTGTATAGCTATTTAAATCGTTGTTGATGGTAAACAAAAATCCAAAATGTATATATCTTGCTGATTTAAAATAGTATTTTACTATCACTTGTCCCAAATGGGTTATTCTCAAAATAGATACTTTTTAATATCTCATTCTTTTATAAATATCTCATAGCTAGTTAAATAATTCTCATGCATTTAATTACATGTAATATATATATTCAGGAGCACCTATTTAAAAAAATCTTAGCTATTTATTTAAAGTTATTGATTTTTTTTCGAGAAGAGGTTGTGAAAAGAATATGAGATATTTCTTATTATTCAAATGTCTACTTCATTCGCAATAAAACTTGATTCTTTCATGTATATCATTTTATGAGCTATTCAAAAGCAGGATTATTAAAAAAATATTATAACAATTCAAAGTATTTCATAAATAATTACGAATAAGAAACTTACAGATTTTTGATAGTCAACCACCCAATAAAGAAGGAATCAGTTAGTTGAATCAAATACGTTGGATAATTCAATGAGAATATCTCATATTATTTCAATAGTTACTCTATTCGTAGCAATATCTGGTTTATTAACATACATTATTTGATGAACTATTCAAATCAAGAATTATTAAAGAATTATCATTACAATTTGAGTTGTTTGATACCTATGCGCGAAAAAAGAAACTTATAGATTTTTCTATAGTTAGTCACTTAATAAAAGAACAGATCAAAAATTCTATAGGAAAGAAGTCAACTACTCTAATAATTTAATAATTGTGTACATTTGTTTAGATGGATATCAACATTTTAAATAGCTATACTGTTTAATTGAAAAAGTATCACTTTTGAGAAGCTACGATATATTTCAATCAGTAACTCAAGTTTTTTATTATCACAAATAGTTTTTATTCAATTATCCTACATAATTTCAAATTCAATTCTTTCTTTTTTTTCTATAAAATAGCAACAACTACAACAACAACTTCAACATCAAGTAATAATAAAAAGATTGCCATCACTAAATAACATTAATTCATCGTCTACTTTGTTCATATTTTAGTAACAACTACTTCAACTAGTACTTCCACAACTACTACTACCACATCAACAACGACGAGTGAAACAACAAGTACATCAAGCACAACTTCCACTACTACGACGGCAACAACCAGTACTACGACCACCACAGAAACAACAAGTACCACAAGTACAACATCCACTACTACAACATCAACAACAAGTACTACGAGCACAACGTCAACAACAACTAGTGAAACAACAAGCACTACAACTACAACAGAGACAACTACAACAAGTACAACTTCCACTAGTACAACATCAACAACAACTACTACTAGTACAACTTCAACAAGTACAACATCGGCAACAAGTACTACTACTACTACATCTTCTACTAGTACAACATCAACAACATCGATAACAACTACAACGAGCACAAGCACTTCAAGCATGTCAACGACAACAACTACTACAAGCACAACTTCAACAACAACTAGTGAAACAACAAGCACTACAAGCTCAACTTCAACAAGTACCACGTCAACCACCAGTACTACAACCACAATCACTACAAGTACGGTAACGACAGCTAACATTACCGGTATAACAGCGACAACTACGACCGAAACAACTAGTACTACAAGTACAAGTACAAGCACGTCAGCGACAACAAGTACTACTAGTACAACTTCGACAACTACAACATCAACAACAAGCAGTACTAGTACAACTTCCACTGGTACAACAGCAACAACAAGTTCTACAAGTACAACTGCCACTACTACAACATCGACAACTAGTTCTACAAGCATAACCTCGACAACTACGTCAGTAACAACTAGCACTACTGCTACAACATCCACTAGTACTACATCGACAACAGATACTACAAGCACAAGTTCAACAAGCACCTCAACTGCAACCAGTACTACTACTACAAGCTCAACAAGCACTTCAAGTACAACTAGTACCACCAGTACAACTTCAACGACTACGACAACAACTACTAGTACCTCCACAAGTAGTACTTCTACTAGTACTAGTAGCACATCAAGTACAACGACTGCAACAACAAGTACAAGTTCAACGTCAAGTTCTTCCACAAGTACTACATCAACTAGTAGTTCAACTAGTAGTACTTCAACATCAACATCAACGACGTCTACTACTAGTACTACTTCAACTAGCACAACATCAAGTAAGAGAAAAAAAGAAAATTATTTATTTGAATTAAATAATTTATTAATAAACTATATATAGATATTTTTTCTATATCCATTAAATTTAATTATACTTTTTTTGATAAGAAAAAATTAAAATAAAAAGATAATTTTAGAAATAATCTAGAGTAGGAAAAATTACCTTGGAAATCAAAAATGAAAATAACTTTTATTTATTATCAGTTACTGAGAAATATTATTTGAACTTTTTGAAAAAGAAGATAAATTTTCAAAATAAGAAAAATCTCTATGTTATAAGTAATAATAACATTGTTTATAAATAAAAGTAGTGAATATTTTTGAAGAATAAGTTGAAGATTTTCAATATAAAATCGAGTTGTTATTAATTAATTAGTATAGTAATATATAAATCTGAATATAATTTTAGCAACAACATCAACGACAACAACAACTTGTTTACCAGTATGTTTATATTGGGATTGTTGGATAAATGTAACTGCAACATTTCCTTATGTATCAGCAACTATAAATCCAAATACAACTACAGCAACAGCAACAACAACACAATCACCTGATGAAATTGAACGATTAGCATTAACAAATTCAATTCAAGATCTTCAAAATGAAAATTATCGATTGAAAGTAGGTTTAGGTGTAGGTTTAGGAGCTGGTGTATTAACAACAGCTTCAGCGGCTGTTGGTTCCTTTATTTATTTTACACGACGGTAAAATTAAATTTATTTAAAATATTAAAAATTCTTTTTATTTGATTTTTTTAGTGGAACATCTATACCTTTACAAACTGTTTTTTAAAATAAATAGATAACAAATAAAAGAATTTTCTTTTAACAAAAACTTTATATTTTATTAATAATCAATTGAATTAATATTTGTTTTGATTTAGTTAATTTTGATATATTATATTCAAGATTTTAATTTTTTTTCTGTGTGAAAGTTTTTTATTTGACTTTTGTTTTTCTAATAAACAATATATTTAATTTTATAAATCTGATTTTTATAAACAAATATTTAAGAAATACATTCCTATGACTTTTATTAGGTCATAATGAGATAAACAATAAATCATTCTATAGAATTAAGATCGAAGAATAATAATTCGTTCACTTTTCTTTTCTTTTCGATTATCCAACTTAATATTCATTTTAAAATAAAATATATGAAAAATGATCTTTAACTTTCTAAAATATAATTAATGTTATTTAAGTAGAGAACAATTGATATGAAATAAAAAGTTTTGTTTCTAATAAATTTTAAAACTATCTTGATTCAAGATATCCTTAATGCATCGAAATAATGAAATATTTATAAGATATAGTTATTTCTTTTCTCCCAAATCATTGATCAAACGTAGATTCTTTGAATGGATTATTAAAATCATTTGAAAATATTTTATGTAGAAAATTTTTTCAACTAGCTAAAGATAATCATAATTCATGTAAAAGACTTTATCTTTTCCACCTGAACTACGAAGTCAATCAGTAAATATTCTATACAGAAAATAATATTTATTCGAGTATAACATTAGTTGATAGATTATTCAAAAACGAAATCTAATTATTAAGTTTAAACCCAAGTACACTTGTATCGATTATATCTTTATTCCAATATTCACATAGATTTTTTATATTTTTAAGATTTAATAGAAAATAATAGATGATGATGATGAATATTAATAGAAAATTATTTCATAGATAAACTATGGAATCTGTTAGAATTTATTTGTAAAACATAAAAATCTCTAAGATTATTCCATGCACTTATCGTACGTTTTGTATTTATTAGATGTTCAAACTAGTCAATGATTAATTAATAAGAAATATTTTTATTTCGATATACTATTTGGATATAAATAAATAGTCAGAAATGTTTTCGATATTATTAGAATTGTAATTCATCGTTTCTTTTCTTAGCCACATAATTTTATCTTATCGTATAATATTTCGAAAGAAAGAAAGAAAGAAAGAAAGAAAGAAAGAGAATCCATGTGGAGAGAAAAAAGGAATGTACGAAAAGGATAGAATTGCGTAGAAAATTCTAATTCGAGATTCTTTTAAGATTCGGTTCATTTTCTATGATTATTAATATAAATACAAACTCGAAATCTACCAAACATACGATATAAGATAAAATAATTTATTTAACAAATAGTTAAATTTTATGTATAATTTACAAGATAACAACATTAAAAACATTTAATATATATTAGAAATCAATATAAAATAGGTAAAAATAACAACTAAACAACTGTATTTCAATGATATTATATATTCATTTGTTGATTTACTTTTTATTTATTATTATACGCATTTTGTATTAGAGATCGGATGAATTCAAGTACTCATCTTATCCCTCATTTGCATTTACCTCAGCATTTGTATAATTAGAAGAATCTTCAAAATAAATTTCCGTTGCATTAATGTAATATTAACATTTACTATAAATATGTGCACGGTTTTAAATATATGAATTTGATCATAACTTTCGACTCTTTCTAGTCGAGTTTATTTTAGATTTGCTATAGCGGAACACATTTTTATGAACAATGAAATCTTATTGCGAGAAATTCTATTTAGACAAGATGATAAACTATCTAATTACCATATGGCGTAGATATTAAAGTGAATAAATTGTCTCTTTGGAAAAGAAACATCACTTTTATTTCTCTTTAATCGATCAATGATCATATATCGTTTTAACTTTGACTTTGTAATAAAAGATATTATTAGATTGAAATTTTCAAAACTCTGATGTGTATTTATTTATTGAAAATAAAAAAAATGCATAGTTCTTGTGTAATTATATTATATGAGTTGTTTATAGAAAAATTTGATTTTGATTAGATGATAAAGTTGAATGGTGATGAATGAAATAGATTACTTGTTTTGACACGATATCGAACAGATGGGCTTGATTTAACAGTAACAATTCTGGCAGGCTTATCAACGATTGAATAAATACGTCTTGGAGATTTTTTAATATATGTCACATGAAAATCATCGAATGGATCACGATAAACAACACGACGAGAATTGACGAATACACTCATTTTAATGAAAATATTCCAATCAATAAATATTCACAGATGGAATAAGAATGACTAGGTTATTGAATGATGAAAACATATACAAATGTATCGATATATATATAGGTGTACGTCGAGGGAGAGAGAGAGAGAAAATAATTAATTATTATTTTAAGTATGACAATACCTGACATTCACACATGATATTAAACATATCAGAAACAATGTATTGGTTTTTTTGTTTTGCATTATAAAATACGTCAGATAGAAATAAATTGTACATACTCTTCTTTACCTATGCAATAAAATATATGAAAACAACGGTTATTAACAATTTCTTTTTATTTCTTCTTAATTAATTTACTTGACTGATGACGTAAATGTCTAAACTCTGACGTCTTTTTACATACGCCATTGTCTTAGAAATGTACTTTCTCACAACAACATTAGGAGGATACAATTAATAATTAAAAAAGGAAACAGTTATGTTTACATTTATGTAATACAAAAACAATCGTCATTGAAAATATATACAATATGAACATACGAAAAAAACATAGAAATGAAAAATTCTATGGCAAACCTTTGAGGTACTAAAGAAAACTTATCATGGAATATATTATTTTACGAATCAAAAATCACATATTATTGATTATTCAAAAAACATCATTGGAATTCAACTTACTTCTTTATGTACGATGACATATCTGATCTCGTCTATATCGTATAAATTCATCTCTTAGTAATTCATATAGTTATTAGAATAATTTTTTAGTAGGAAAACAAAATTATTGTAAATATTTAATTGTATTCTTCATAAGTCTCCATGGATATAAATGGCAACTGAAAACACATACTGAATTCTCATCCACATCCATCACATACTCTATGTTATTATGCGACGTTGCACTGCTAAGACTTCAAATTTTCAAATATCGTTTCGTGTCTTTCTCGTTTATATTTCTAATCTTGTTCAACTTCGTGATGTGGATGAGAAAATGTGTAATATCTTTTCTCAACACATACACCAGTTACATCACGAAAGAATTGTATATATATCTATTCAGTGATCTGTTACTATCCGGTTTTCATCTCCACTGCTGATTTATCTCTTCAAGAGAAAAAAATAAATAAGGATGAATTATTTTTTTGAATAATTTCATGTTGTTTCTATTACTCATGTAAGAAGAAAAATCTGAAATGATTTTATTATGTTTGTCTTTTGTTGATAAGAGAAATTGATTCGATTTTTTTCTTATCTTCTGTTTTTTTACAAATGCAGTATAAATTTGAAAAAATCGAATCCTTATACGAATGATTTTTGTTTATTCAACTTATTTATTCGTATGTTGGAAAGTATAAAAAAAGAGAATATTATTCATCATAATAAAAATACATAACAATAAAATTATAGAAGTTAAGATCGAACAAAATTTTGTCAGGAAAAGAATCAAGTATGAATTATTTTTATATGAAACATATTTCTTTCATATACGTATATTTGTCGTACAAAAAATTTAATTAATTTGAGAAAAATGTCTTGGTTAAAAAAATTCTTCATAGATGAGGCTCATCGAGAATCTCATACTCATATTCCAGTATTCATAATATTAATCAGTATTGTTGAAATGGCGTTACTTATCTATACAATAATTGATAATAAAGGTTTATCTTCAATGTCTGATAATCCAATGGCTGGTCCATCAAGTGTAACACTTATTCGTAATGGAGCTAAATATGTTCCTTGTATGAAATCAACACAAGAAAATTATTTAAATGAAACAATTAATTGTCAATATAATAGTCAAACATGTACCTATGAAGAATGTCTTCGTTATTTATGTAATGCACAAAATTTCAAAGGTTTTCCATATCAAATTTATCGATTTCTAATTCCAATATTTCTCCATGTTGGAATAATTCATTTAATTATAAATTTAATAGGTCAACTTGTCATTGGAATACCATTAGAAAGAAAATTTGGTTTGATTCGTATTGGTATTATATATATTTTATCAGGTATTGGTGGAATATTATTAAGTGCAATTGGACTTCCAAAATCTTGTAAGTAAATAAGTATCAATAAAGAACAAAAAACGTCTAGTGATATTATATTTTTAGCTAGTGCAGGTGCATCTGGAGCATTATACGGAATATTTGCTGTTTATTTATTAGATATGATTCGTAATTGGAAAAGTTTATCAAAACCTTGGTTTAGATTAATTATTGACGGAGGTTTTTCTATTGCATATCTAATAGTTGGTGTTTTTGTACCAATGATAGATTATATGGCACATATTGGAGGTTTTATTATTGGAATTCTTTCTGGTTTATGCATATGTCCAAATTTATATTGGAATATTTGTAAATTTAATGATCCAACAAAATCAAAATTGATTATTATTATAATTTCTTTTATACTTTTATTAGCATTTTTCTTTGGTGGTTTCGGTGTATTTTACAGTACAACAGCTTCATCTACATACTCAACTAACTAAATCACTTTTTTTTGTTTTCATTCATGTAAATATTACTCCTCTTTCTCGTTTCATTTAAGTAAAACAGACATGAAAAAAAATTAAATTAAATTTTCAACTAGTTTTGAATTTGATACAAAATAATATATTTTATAGAAATAAAACGATGGAGAATAGTTTTTCCTAAGTAATAAAATAATGTTTAATTGAAATAACCAAATTTAATAAAACATAACCAAAAGATGAATGCTAATAATATAATAAATAGATTTTTAATTGTAAAAAACTGATTTTTATCTTTCTCAATTGAATTTTCTTTTGATAAAATTTGTTGATTTTCATGTATTTGAACTTTTAATCCTGGAAATGCATGAGATATAAATTGTGAAGCTTTAATAAGTTGTTGATTATTAGGTTTATAAGTTCCTGAATTATTATTAATATGAATAATAACACCTTGTTCTTGATGTTCCATCCAAGCTTCACCAGCAAATCTAACATCATCATCATAACCTGATATAAGAACATGTTTTGATAATAACCAATCAACTAATTTGGAATTTAAAAATGGATTATTATGCATCCCTATTAAATGATGTCCAGTAATAACAATATTATATGGATGTGGTTCATTTTTTGTATTAATACTCATCATTGATGCTAATGATTGAGAAGAAAATTGTCCATGATCATCCCAAAGTGAAGCCATTTGTTTTCTTATTATTGTAACAACTGGTCGAGAAAAAAGAAAATATTTTTTTATTTTTGTAAATAAATCTGGATTTTGAATTGGAAATGGTTTTAATGTTTGTGGAAGATAAGAATTAATATCAATTTTTTCACGATTTGGAATAACTTTAAATAATGTATGTGAACCCCAAATTTTTCTTATAATAGCACCAATTCGTTTTGGACGTGAGATTTCTAGTCTAGTTAAAGAATATTCATTTGATATAATAATTGGATTCATAGGAATATCTTGAACATGAATTAATGGTGCTCGTTGTTTATCATTTGATGATAAACATTCATTATAAACTTTTTTAAATGTTCGAGTTAAACTTGTAAATTCTTTTTTTCTAACTTCATGAAAATGTTCTTCAAGTGATAATTTTGTTGTTCGAATAAAATCTAATTTCATTTCTCTTCCTTCAAATTCTAAACCATATTCATAAATTCGTTGAAATAATGAACGTGCACCATAATGATTTGTTAACTCGGAATCACCACTTCGAAATCCAGCTGAATTTAATACACATGCATTTGCATATGCACATGAAACATGTCGACTATTTGAATGTTTTATCATTGATTCACGAATTTTTTCTATTTGACATTTAGATAAATCACGAAAACGTATAATAAAACCTGATTGAACCCGACCTTTTGTTGGAATAATCGCACTTAATTGACGCCATAAGATAAAAGCAGCAAATTTAATATATTGATCATAATTTTCATTTGGAATTGTTAAATAAACATTTGGTTTACCAAATCCAATAAACACTTCATTTTTATTATCAAATAATTTATCTAATGAAATTAATTTTAAATTTTCAAATTCTATTTCTTCAACACCATTTCGTAATAAATTATGTTCAGCATTATAATGTGTATCAATTATTAATCGAGTTCGACGATGAAAAAGTGGTTCTGGTCGTAGAACTGCACCTGAACGAATACCTTTTAATGGGGAATCATTCTTATCACAAATTATATCCGAGATTTCTTCATTTTTATCCATTAATATTTAAATCTAAAATTATTAACAAAAATAAAATCTATTCAGTTATTATATTATCGATAAAAGTAGGACAAATATATTCTTGTTTTTTTCTTACAAAAAAATATATTTTAATGATTTAGAACAGAACAGGAAAAATATTATTCCAATAAGAAACAGATGTACATATAGAAAGGTTGTTATAATCGATTCACGTTGAAGCAATTATAGAAAAGAAAGAAATAATATTCTTATTCTCTATGTTTATTAGACATGTCAAAACTTATCGAAAAAATTGTGCAATTTTATTCTTTAAATGACACGTGTAATACAATGTGTTTAAAATATGTGCAAATATTTTGAATAATAACGAAGAGAAAAAGAGACTGAATCATGTCTTTATGTTTTCATTACGATCGTATTTTCATTGCTTTCTTCTTTAGAACTACATAAGAATAATCATGAGTAAATATTATCGAATGACTCGACAAATATATATTCACAAAAATAAAATTCTTACCACTCACTCTAGTTATATTAACAACATCAAAGAGAAAAAAAGAAAAGAAGAGACGAATAATGTGTGTGTGTGGTGTTTATCATATTGTATAAAGGTAGTTTTTAATGAAAGACAAAACTATATCTTATCGTACTTGTCTCATCTGACATACCTATATAAAAGAAAATAAACTAACGACAATATCTTCTTTTTTTCAAAACAATTGACAAAGTAAAATAAAATCAAATGGTCACGCCAACTCCAGTGAATATGTTACCCTCATATCCTTCTTCCGGTATACCTTTCAGTATATTTCGTCAAGATCTTGAACAATATTCACTTTGTCATATGAAAGATGATGATACTAAAACATTTTTATGGCATCAATTTATGCTTGATGTACTTTTTAACATTCCTTGTTCACCCATAGACAATCAAAATATCATTGAAGCGTCTCATCGTGTAAATGAAATCGATATAAGTGATTCTATTGATATTAAACAAGCACATATTGATGAATTCTTAACGATGTATACATCGCATAAAGCTATAAAATGGTATACGAGAGATTCATTTCTATATCGTGCATTTAACAAAGCATGTCGAACTGTGGATAGTGATTTAATAATACAATTTCATTCATTTGTTAAAGATCTTAATAATCAATTAGAACATCTATATGTACAACAGAAGGATAAATTGTATAGTAAACGACCATTGACTGTGTATCGTGGACAAGCATTGTGGCATATTAATGAATTAAAGAAATTTCGTGAAAGTAAATCTGGTGATCTTATAGCAATGAACACATTTTTATCGACAACAGTCAATCATGATGTGGCTCTTGGTTTTATTTTAGGCGCTGATAAGAACACGTCTGTGATGCTTCAAATTACAATCAATGACGAGGTAAAAAATGACACTCGAACTCAAATATTTGCTGACATTAAGCAATTTAGTGACTATGAAGATGAAGAAGAAATTCTCTTTGGTATGTCCACTGTTTTCAAGTTTATTTCTATTGAGGATACAGATTATTGTATGATAGTCAATTTGGAATTAACCGATTGTAAAGCAGATGAAAATGTAAACAGATTGATGAATGAAGTTAAAAGTCATTTATATGAAATATCTCGTAAACAAATTCCATTTTATATATTTAAACAATTATTCACAACAACTTCTCATGGCGATTTTAGATCATTTACAGAACTAATGAAATTTGTTCTTGCTGATTTAACACAAATATTTGTCATCAATATGTACAAAAAAGAATGTCGAATGAAAGAACTTATCGATACAGATAATAATTTACTTGAATTCATTAATAAAACAAATCATGATATGATTCGTTCTAGTGAAAGATCAATTTGTCTTTTATTCGATATACTCAATCGATTTCTTTATTCTTCAAACAAAACTAAACATGAACAAATCTCATTTAATTTGAATGATAAAATAAGTTTATTTTGTTTCGGAGGATTTTTATTTCTTATTGGTGAATCCAATAAAAGTATTCGATATTTTGAAATACTCTTAAAAAATGATTGGATTGATGACCAATTGAAAATATTAATCTATACATTATTCGGTACAGGTTATGCAGGAATCGAAGAAAAAGAATTAGCATCGAAATATTTTTCACATGCATTACAATCATTTGAATCATCTACACAAACGTCGTTTATGCCATCTTCTCATCCTCATCCTCATACATTAGATGATCCCGATGAACAAGGAAATGAAATCTTATTAAATATCCAACAATCATTTCTACAAAATAAACAATTTGATAATGACATCAATGAAAAAATCCGTTTATTAATTTTAGGTAATAGATTTTCCGAAGAACAAAAATTAAATGATGCTCTTAATCATTGGGAAGAAGCATTAGAAATAATATCTTCGATACCTTTTACAATTGGAAATGTTTTTAATGGAATTATTTATTTACAAATGGCAACTGTATATTGTCGTTTAAATAAAACATCGGAAGCTTTAAATTTTATGGAAAAGGGTTTCGAATATATGAAATGTTATTATCCATCAACTCATCGAATGTTTGCTACTTTTTATTTTCTATATGGATATTTTCTAATACAAAATGAAAGATCTTCACAAGCAATTAAATATTTAGAAAAAGCATTAGTAAATCCATATTTTTCCACCAATAAAGATTTTCTTAGTGCTGTTTATAGTTTATTAGTAATGGGTAGCATACAATCCGGTAATATTAATTGTGCAGAACAATATTGTTACAAAGCTCTTCAATATCAATCATCAACAAATTCTACGAATATGATTTCTATTTTCCTCGAAGGATTACCACACATAAAAATGATGGTTGATGCTCAAGGTACAGATTATGCACGGCAGGTTATTGGGATGAGTTTACAACTTGGTCAACAAATGCTTTCGAAAATAATTCAAAACTCCAATGTATTGCCTGATATTAATAATGATCAAACTAATAATTTTGATAAATTTATTACTTATGCAGATCATTATCGTCATCAACAAGATTATTTAAATGCAGAAATATATTATAGTAAAGCTCTTGAAGTTATAACACAATTACAAACAAATCATATATGGAATATCTATAGAAAAATGATGAGAATGAATAAAAATGATAATTCTCATTATCGCGATTATTTTATTGAACAATATTCGAAATATGATGAGAATAATCCAGAAGATTTTCAAATAATTTCAACATTACAAATAATTATGTATAAATTTTGTCTTAACGAAAATGAATTTGATTTAGGATTTGATTGTTTAATCTATGGAACATTTATGGCAATAAAATCTTTCGTTCATCAAATTAAAATCGATTCAAATTATATTTCAAATTTATTAAATTATATTTTTCATCATCAACAATTTGCTCAACTATGTTCAATATTAACTAAATCCATTGAAATTTATTCAAATACTTGGATAAAACATCTACAAGATTTTCTTAACATATATTTTACTTGTGATGAACTTTACACATGTCTAGCAAAGATCATTCATCATCCACACATTGACAATACGATCGAACAAATCAAATCAAAATATATCAATGAGAAATCATCGAATGCAATTTTTCTATTTCTTAATACATTATTAAAGTTTATTCGTCAAAGTATTCCTGTGTTAGTCAAATCAAATCTTTCTTTTTC